>CAUYPK010086454.1:0-10466 GCA_963574355.1 Loris lydekkerianus | reverse complement strand
TTTAATATATTATTGTTAAAATTATATGCTTTTGTGTGAGTGTTTGTCTGTTTTGGCAGGTCACTGCGTGGTGTGGCTCTCTGACTCTCACAGTTTAAAATTTTGGCTCTTTGTGTTGAACTTGTTCGCCACCCCTGTTCTATAAGATCACAACATTGTATTTTTTACTGTACCGTTTCTATGTTTAGATACACAAATCCTTCCCATGATGTTACACCTGCCTATCCAGCTGCGGTATCCAGCGAGCCGCAGGCTATCCCGTCTAGCCTGGTGTGCAGTAGGCTGTACCATGTGGGTTGGGGTAAGTACGCTCTGTCACATCACAGCTGCACTACAACAAAATCACCTAATGATGCATTTCTCAGAGCATTTCCCACTGTTAAGTGACATGATTGTATATCTGTTGAAAATAGATAAAAAAGCAATATACTGACATGGTAAAAAATCATTTTAGAATGATTTTTATACTACTGATACTGTTTCTACAACAAATTTATGTTTTACAACTAGAACAAAGAATTGCTTCAAAAGGGGCGTCTAATTCAGATGCCACCTATGACTTGTTCTAGAGGCCAAGAAGCCAAGAGGAGCCAGAAGTGGGAGAGGGAGACCCCACAGCCCAGAGTGTTGATGCAGGGGTGGGGCTGCTAGGAGCTCGGGGAGTGCATGGGCTGCCGCGTCCCAGACTGAGCTCCTCTTCTGTGCTTCTACCTCCCGTGTCAGTCGTCTGTGTCCATTCCTTGTCCAGAGTAACAACTGCTTCTCCCCTTTCCCACCCTGTGCATCTGGGAGAAAGGCGCCTCCTTGAAGCTGTAAATGACGAAATGAAGGTATCAATCCTCCAATTGGCCATTCAGTAAATTCATTTGGGGCAAGGGTTTTAATTTTTATTATGCTTTTTGAATCAGGAAACAATTACACAGAGACTGTGAGATAATCAGTTTTGTCTGTGGTCATATTGTGACAGTACAGGCCACCGGCACAAGGTCAGAATAGGGGCAGTGGGAGAACACAGGAGGGAGAAGCGAGGGTTTACCCATCAAGAAGGGCTTTCAGGAGGAGGTAGCGTGTGCAAGTGACGTGGGAGCATGGCATGGACACAGGTCTCCTCTGCCCCTCCACGCGGGTGGCCTGTCTAGGACCTGGGACCTGGCTGTGTCTGCCAATTCTGGGATCCAGTTAGCAGACAATGAGGGCCAACCTGAACTTTCTTAGTAATACAGATTCTATTTGGGCCCTCTCTTGCTATTATTTCTTTTTATTTCTTGATGGTTGAGAACTGGAGGAGACTGTTTATCAGGGGTCCCCTTAGAGCGGTATGGGAGCAACACAGTGGGGAGAAGCGGGGAAGGAGACAGAGGGCACAGTGTCCAGCAGGGCAAGCTCGAGAGGTTACACATAGGCCGTGGGAGACAGAAGAATCTGTTCCCATGGGTAGAAATCATGCCCAAAGGGCACGTGCTTCCTTGGCCAACAGTGCCTTTGGTTTTCCTTAACTCCGCACGCTTTGGTCGTATGCCTGTGATCAACCGGGCTGTGGTGGCAGTGGACCAGGGAGCGTGCTTTGAAACACAGGCCCACGCAGGCCTGCTGCAAGCCCCAGCGTCTGCAGATCTGTTGTCTGTCCACGTTGCCACATGTCATTGGTGGTGCATATGTTTCTTTGCATGTCTGAATATATTTTAGCATCCTATGTTTTCATGCAAGCCTATAACTGGCAAGGGTGTTAAGAGAAGATAATGTCAGCTAATGTTTGTAAAGTGCTTAGTATGCACCTGGAGCTCTGCTAAAAACTTTATGCTCATTTTCTCATTTTTATCCTCACAGCGAGACCTTAAGATTTGTACCACTGCTATCTTACTTCACAGCGAGGGAAAGTGAGGCTCAAACAGGTTAAGAAACAAACCCAAGGTCTTACTTTCAGCAAAAGGTATTCGGGAGCAGACTGAGGCTTTCTGATTCTGCCATGTCTGTCCCAGGAAGTCAGTGGGTGGGTGACCACGCGCCTGGGTATTCTCTTGGGTCCTGAATGCACGTGCACCAGGTTTATCTGCACCAGGTGACCAGGCCATCCCTGTTTCACTATGTCCTAGTGGGCACCACGTGTCTGCATGGCTCATAGCATCTGTCTTTGTGTCCATATGTCCATCCAAAACTGTGTGCATCCTGGTGGCCCGTGCTTACTCATAAGCATCAACACATCCGTGTGTTTGTGTGTGTCTCTGGCTGTCTGTATGCACCCGTGCATCTGCACACACCCGAGGCGAGGTAAGCAGGACTCACAGCCACATCTGGCTCTGACACGCTGCCTATGGGGAGAGAGTGACGGCAACATTAATCCCCACTGTGTGAGCTGCGTGCACCTCCTGCCCTCAGACGCTGGGAGAAATCCAACAGACACCCCGCTCTGCAGCAAGCAGGCAGGCAGGCGGCACTGCTGGGGGCCTGGCTGGGTCTATTTTCAGCAACTGAGGAGGCCCTGTGGCATTTAATTAATTCCACTCCCTATGTAAACACCAGCAACACAGGGCTGCGAAGGCAGAAGCATGTGAAGCCTTGTGCCCCCCACAATGCCAGGCTTGGGGACGTCACTGTGCTAACTGCACGTGTGCCTGTCTGCCTGCCCCAATGAGCGTCTCCATTCTGCCACTGTGTTTCCACCCTCTTCTCCACCCAGTGGCATCTCCTCTGGTTCAGCCCTTGCCAGCTGTAGCCTGGACCCCTGCAGAAGTCTCAGAGAGGTGGTCTCTGTGCTCAGAAGTACCTCTTCCTTTTAGGGAGAAAGCTTCTAAAACGTAGGTGTGACTATGTTTGGTTCAGACAGTCTACTGACCGCCATGCATGTGTGTGTGGGGGGTCTGTGTGTGCAATAGTCACCTCCTGTCTAACACAGACAGCCTGGCCACTGCCCCTGAGGCCCTGGGTTCCAGTCTGGCTCCTCCAATAGAGAGCACTACAAATGCTGAAATGCCACGCAGCTGACCAGGGAGCAGGGGTTGCACAGACCTCCAAGTCAGGTCATCTGGAAACAGCCGTAAGTTGGGAGATGGTGAGGAAATTTTTGTTTTGAGGAAGAGGGAGGTAAGAGTAAGAAAAAGGCACCTGGATAGAGTCAGTGACCTCAGGGATTGAAGGGAGCCCTGGAGAAGCTCATTCCCAGAACGCCTGGTGGGTCCCCACACCATGTGCTAACAATGTGACTTTGGGCAAGTCACTTAATAGCAGTCTTTCTCCAAGTCTGGGCTTTCCTTTAAAAATTTACAAATGATGATCGGCACTCCAGTAGCTCTCACTTTTTAAGACACAGTGCTGAGTGGCTGATACATCTTAACCCACTCATGCCTCACCACATCCCTGTCAGCTTTCTGTCTCCATCCCAAGTTGTAGGCGAGGAAATAGAGGCTCGGAGATGTTAAGGGTCTGGTCCAAGGCTGCACCCATGCTGATCTCAGGGCCCTTTCTCTTGACACTGTCTCAGGTCTCCAACTCAAACTACTGGTGATCTGGCCTTGATGTTCAAGTTCATTTTCAGTCATCTTGAAAATTTTAATTCCTCTGAAACTCATACCTTTGGCAACACGATAAAGACATAACTAGGGCAGGAAGTACAAAAGAAAAGTGAGACAAGGCAGAGCTGGCGGGGACTCTGTGAGGGAGGTGATCATGGTCCCAGACCTGGGAGCCCATCACGGGGTGGCTGTGCCTTGGGGATCCTTCTCCGCGATCCTGGAGGGCCCAGGAGCCTGAAGTCCTCAGCTGTGTCACACAAACAGGACATCTGGAGGTCTGGCCAGACCCAGAATAAATAAATGCCCCAGGGCATATGTAGCGTTCTGCACCAAAGCAAAACACATTTACAATCTCCTTGTTCCAGCTACCAGGAGACAGCTGCTTACAGGATGGCAAAAACAAACCCACTGTTCAGTGTCCATGATGTCTCACTTACATGTGCAAATGCCAGGGGTTTCTCTTTATTTAGCAAGTTGCTTTTATTACTCATTTTAGTGAAAGCAAAAAATATGCACCAAGCATTTATGAGATCCATGCCTACTCGACTTTCCCAGAAGCTCTGAGGTTCCCAAGCCATGAATTCTCTTTCCATGGGGATTTTAGGAAGTTGAGCCTGGCAGCTTAAAAGGATGGACTGTGCCCAGGTCCCAGGACTGGTGGGAGGATGAAATGTGGCCAGGTACATGGAAATAAATTCTAAAAGCACAGGATCGACCTTGTGATGGTTATATAACAGGGAAGCCACACAGTTTCCAGCCTCACAGAGCATTGTTAGGGTAGTTCATCAATAGTCTGGCCTCCAAACTTCCCAGAGCCCTGTAGGCTGGCTCTTTCCTGCCCTCTTTGAAAACAGTAGTGGGGATATAATTTGCTTGGCCAATGACATGTGAATGGAAATGCTGCCTGTCAGTTTGGGGCCCTAACCTAAAGAGCCAGAGTGAAGTGTGCCCATTCTCTTTCCTTCTCCATAATATGGATAGTGGTTGCTCTGAGGCTCCCAGCTGATTTGTGAGGGTCACATAGTACAGATGAGACATAAATCGTTCTTGTGTGAAGCTACTAAGAGTTTTAGGGTTGCCTGCCCCAGGGGCCCACTCTTGCTATCCTGACAATAACCTCCCACAACCTGCTGGTAGTTCCCAGAGGCACAGGGTGAAAGGCATGTGGTTCTCCCAACTCTTCTCATGGGGTCCGCCCTACAGTCCATTCTCTATAGAGCAACCAGAGTCATCTTTGTAAGACACAAATGTAATCACAGCACCTACCCCAACCTGCTTGCTTGGAGCACCCAGCAGCCTGGGAGCCTCCTGGGGGGAGGTAAGCCTGATCATAGCACACCCCTCCCTCGTCACTTGAAACCACAAAATATTTCATAAAATATTCGAGGACATGACCTGGTCCAGCTCATCTCTCCAGCCTCTGCTCTGTTGCCATCCCTTGCTTCACACTCTTAACCCCATTTAGACCAAAATCATTTCATTCAAAGGTGCCATGCTTGCTCTCACCTCCAGAACTTTGCACATAATGTTCCCTATTCCTAAAACACTCCTTTCTGTCCTCCTCACTTACCCAACTCCTACACATCATTTGGGCCTCAGCTTAGCTTCCATTTCCTCCTTTCTGACACACAGGCCAGGCTCGGTGCCTCCACTCTCACAGTTTGTATCGCCTTGTACTTTCTATTCATTTGCAATCCCTCCTTTTAGACCGCCAACTCCTCTAGAGCAAGGGCTTCTGCTCCCTGTGCTGTGCAAGTGCCCTTTACAGCACCCACCACGCGGGAACCATCAAGCACTGTGGATGAATGGATGGTGAGTCCCTCTGTGGGCAGGTCCTCCGACGGTGGGCAAGGGCAGGGGTTTGATGAGGCAGGATCGGCTTCTGTATGTGTCCTCCTCTCAAATCTCTGGCTTGAAGGGGGGAAGAAGGCAGGGAGGTCATGGTGATAAATGGAGACCTTTCAAGTGGCTCAGTGGCTGGGACACTTGGAGGGCAGCAGCCTGGAGGCCTCCTGGGGGGAGGTAATGGTTTTCAGAAGCAGTTTGGAAAGGAGTGCCACCAACAGCCAAAAGAAAACATAACCTCTCCAGGCCCCCTCTGTCCTGAGTGCTCAGCTGAGATAGAGCTCACAGGAGCTTAATGAATTATTATGTCCACATTTCTTGCTGATAAATGAGAGTCTCATGCTCCATTACCAAATGCTGGTTGTAATATTTAATCAAAGTCTAGTTTTATGCATCAGTTGATTTTGGAAATAATATTTATGGGTCTGGAATGCCTTCAACTTTCAGGCATGTGGCTGAAGAGAATCCCTGTTCTGCAGCTATTGGACAAGAACCCAGGAAGCGAGATAAAGAAACTTTGAAGTTCACTTTCACTTGCTCAGTGTCAGGTCTTCTATTGGATATCAGAGATGCCAGGATAGATATTAACTAGTTCTTTCACACCCAGGACCCATCCCCAGGTCCAAACCTGTGTCCTAAGATGCTTCCACACTCACCCAAACCCAATACATCATCCCATCAGTTCCAACCTGACTCACCCACTCACCTCCTCCAGGGAGCCCCCGTGACCAACCCAGCCCCCAGGGATCACTTCTCCTTTAAGCTCTATCTGCTCCCTGTCACCACACAAAACTTCACCCCTGCTAGTCCTGGACATGTCCCTGGACCGTGGGTTCCCCTGAGGCAGGCCGAGTTTGCTTTTTGTGTCTTTCTAACTCTTCTCATTGCTGGACACCTAGCTGGTATTAGGGAAAATCCATTTGATGGACAGAATTGAATTTATAGCCTTTGGACCTTGCACGCAAAGGAAGTTCACAAGTTATCTGATCCAATTATAAAGTACTCCCTGAATTTTGCTCTTGTCCCTGTGCTCTGTCTCAGTGACTATGCCAAGCCACACAGGTGGTAGTCATCCAGGAGTCCTCCCCCCCGCCTCTCTCATTTGTTCCCTCCTTCATTTATTCTTCTATTCCTTCAACAATGATAACAACAAAGTAAGTGCCTTATCTGCTTATTGCCAGGCCCTGTGTGGATTAGCCAGAAATGAATGGGCTAGTGGTGATTTTACCTTCTACGTGGTTGCTCACATTGTTTTTCTCCTGTACATGCCCAAGTCCCTGCCTCCAGCCTTCCTTGCCCCCTCACCATCATTATTGCACCTGGTAAAACATTTTGCAATTGGGACGAAGAAAGGGCAGAGAAAGCACTGAGGCCAGGAGGGCTGTGGTCTAGCTTCCTATGGAAACTTGGATAAGCCTGTCCCTTGATAAACCTCAGTTTCTTCAAATGTAAAGTGGGCTTATGATCTGCACCTTGAGTGTAGATCTACCTCAGAGGTAGACCTTTAAGTAATGATGAGAATCATTTCTGAACAGACCAAGCATATTATAGGTATTAACACAATCCTCCCAACTATCAGAGACAGGCAGCAGTTCCTATTTTTATTATTACCATGCTTCCCATTTTGCAACACAGAAACTGTGGCTCAGAGAGGCTGAGTGGCTTGCTCAAGGTCACACAGCTCTAAGTGTAGATCTGGAACCCCATACCCAGGACTGACTGACCCCAGATCCCCCATATTAACCTTGACATTCTACTAGATCTCTCCATCTGTGGCATGTCTTTAATGGTGGCTTTGGTAGGATGGGGCCAGGGAGTGATGACTTAGTTTCCTCAAAGTAGGGAACAAGAGTTAGCCTTTCAAGGTAATCACACTTAAATCTTCAACTTGTCAAAATATTTTCAGGTTCTTCACCATAAGTGTGAAAGCCCTAGAGGGGTGATTACATGATAAAGCCAATGAACAGCCCTAACCCAAGCAAAGCATAGAGCAGGCCAAGAGCACCAGTGCAAACAGTATTACTGCAGACAGGGGCACCTGAGGAAGTCGGCCTGTCTCCTATCAGCAGTGAAGAAAGGGAGTAAATCAGGCCAGGATGGGGGCCAGGTTCCTGTCTCCCAGAATCTCCTTTAGGCCTCTTCCCCTAGCTCCCTCCAAACCAGTCCTGGGTGCTCCCTGCCACCCCCAGCAGTTTCTTTTCTCATTAGGATTTCTCTGACAACCCTGAGGATTTACAACGTGAAATGTTTCCATTTCCCTGACATGATGTCTCTGCTTCAAAGCACCCGCGCCTGCCCTCTGGAGCCTGGGATGAAGGTGACTTCGCGAGGGAGACAAATGAATCAAGGGCTGACACCCATCCCTTTCTTCCCCCCCATAATACATCTGTTTATTATTGAACAGGGGCTTGCACGGTTCCGTGATGAATTGTCTTTTCCTCCATAGCTGGGTCCCCAGATGGCTAGGAAGGCTAAAGTATCTTCCAGGAGCATCTGCTTTTGATCTCTGGTCCTTTTAAATCTTGGGTTAAAATCTTTAGCCTGAAGGGCTGAAAGGCAGCTTCCAGCAGCAAAAGAGCAGCAAAGGAGCGTTAAAACGCTCAAGGAGGATCATTTGGGCTCTCTCCAGAGACAGGCCCGCAGGATCCCTTTGGATAAGGTGGGAAGCAGACTGAGGCTTTCTGTTTGGAGGGAGGCCCCTGCTTTGGGTCTGAGGACAGAGTTCCCATCAGCAGGTGCAGGGCCCTGGGAAGGGAGGGGAGGCTCAGGCTGTTTGCCCACACAGGGCTAGGTGCTGCCTGGAGGGAGGCTGAGCCTGGGGTCTCCTGGTCAGAAAAGCAACAGTCACCTGCCATTCCTACCTCCTGTCCCTTCTGCAGGTCACTTCTGAAATATTGCTTCTTCAGGGAAATTGCTCATGACACCTCCAAACTGGAAGTGACAGTGACTGTTACCTGCTCACCAAATCCACATCATCTTCTTCCTGGGGATACAGCATGACTGCCTTTCCTAGCAGGTGGACAAGGCATGTGACTCACTTTGGCCAATGCAAAATGAGGCCATTTCCAGGCCTGGCCCCTCAGGCCCTCCCAGTGTGACTCTTGTCCCTTCCCACAGATGTTGACTGGGTGTCCCTGCTATCCACAGAGGCCCTCATTTTCCCTAGCTTACTGGGGATACCCACAGTGGGACTGGGAAGCCACTGAAGATGAGGTTTGTTGTCACAGCAGTTAGTGTGGCCCTAGGTTTAGTCCCTATGGTGTACACTGCCCCAGCCCTGCACTTCCCAGTTGAACTCAGCACCCTTGATCTCATTTCTCCTGGAGTAATTTGTTTATTGATTTATTAATCAAACCTACTCTCTCTGGAGTAATTTGTTTGTCTGTTTATTTATTTATTTATTAAATCATAGCTATGTACATTAATGCGATCATGGGGCACCATACACTGGTTTTATACACCATTTGAGATATTTTGATCACACTGGTTAACATAGCCTTCCTGGCATTTTCTTAGTTATTGTGTTAAGACATTTACATTCCACATTTAGTAAGTTTCACATGTACCCTTGTAAGATGCACTGCAGGTGTAATCCCACCAATCCCCCTCCCTCTGCCCATCTTCCCCGCTCCCCTCCTCACCCTCTCCCCCTTCCTCCTATTCTTAGGTTATAACTGGGTTATAGCTTTCATGTGAAAGCCATAAATTAGTTTCATAGTAGGGTTGAGTACATTGGATACTTTTTCTTCCATTCTTGAGATATTTTACTAACAAGAATATGTTCCAGCTCCATCCATGTAAACATGAAAGAGGTAAAGTCTCCATCTTTCTTTAAGGATGCATAATATTCCATGGTGTACATATACCACAATTTATTAATCCATTCGTGGATCAATGGGCACTTGGGCTTTTTTCATGACTTAGCAATTATGAATTGGGCTGCAATAAACATTCTCGTACAAATACCTTTGTTATAATGTGATTTTTGGTCTTCTGGGTATATACCTAGTAGAGGAATTATAGGATTGAATGGTAGATCTATTTTTAGATATCTAAGTGTTCTCTAAACATCTTTCCAAAAGGAATGTATTAATTTGCATTCCCACCAGCAGTGTAGGAATGTTCCCTTTTCTCCACATCCATGCCAATATCTCTGGTCTTGGGATTTTTGATATGGGCTAATCTTACTGGAGTTAGATGGTATCTCAAGGTAGTTTTGATTTGCATTTCTCTGATGATTAAAGATGATGAGCATTTCTTCATATGTCTGTAAGCCATGCGCCTGTCTTCTTCAGAGAAGTTTATCTTCAAGTCCCTTGCCCAGCCTGCAATGGGATCATTTGTTCTTTTCTTGCTTATACGTTTGAGTTCTCTGTGGATTCTGGTTATTAATCCTTTGTCAGAGACATAACCTGCAAATATCTTCTCCCATTGTGAGGGCTGTCTGCTTGCTTTACTTACTGTGTTCTTGGCTGTGCAGAAGTTTTTTAGTTTGATCAGGTCCCAGTAGTGTATTTTTGAAGCTGCTTCAATTGCCCGGGGGATCCTCCTCATAAAATACTTGCCCAGACCGATTTCTTCAAATGTTTTCTCTGCACACTCTATTAGTATGTTTATAGTTTCATGTCTTAAGCTTAAATCTTTAATCCAGTGGGTCCAGTTTCAGTCTTCTACAGGTTGCCAGCCAGTTCACCCAGCTCCATTTGTTAAATAGGGAATCTTTTCCCCACTGAATATTTTTAATTGGCTTGTCAAAGATCAAATAAAGGTAAGTAGCCGGGTTCATCTCTTGGTTCTCTATTCTGTTCCAGACATCTACTTCTCTGTTTTTGTGCCAGTACCATGATGTTTTGATCACTATCAATTTATAGTATAGTCTGATGTCTGATAGCGTGATTCCTCCCGCTTTGTTTTTATTGCTGAGTAATGTCTTGGCTATTCGAGTTTTTTTCTGATTTTATATAAAATGAATATTATTTTTTCAAGATCTTTAAAGTATGACAGTGGAGCTTTAATAGGGATTGCATTAAAATTGTATATTGCTTTGGGTAGTATGGACATTTTAACAATGTTGATTCTTCCCAGCCATGAGCATGGTATGTTTTTCCATTT
>CAUYPK010086453.1:0-24414 GCA_963574355.1 Loris lydekkerianus | reverse complement strand
ATGAAGAAAGGCTTCTGTGCCCATCGTGGCGACATCATCGTTTTCCGGGACCCCAATAATTCATATGTTGCTCTTTTTTGAATTATCTGAGAGCTCTCTAAGAGAATGATCTATATTTGCTCTTCATTTCTGTTCCTCTTTGAGAACTTGGAAGCATTCAAAGACTTTATCTTCAATGTCAGAAATCCTTTCTTCTGCTTGCTCCATTCTGTTGCTGAGGAATTCTATTGTATTTTTCATATCTTTGAGGGCTGCAAATTCTTGCTTCAGTGTCTAAGTTTTTGGTGGTTTTGTCTTTGAATTTCTTAAATTCTTGAAAAAACTTTTGAATTCCTCCTTGAATTCCTAATTCCATTTTATTAATCTTGTTTGCAATCTAAATTCTGAATTTGATTTCTGACATCTCATCCAGTTGTTTATAAATGTGATCTTCAGTTACATCCTCCACATCTTTTTTTTGGGGGGTTGATCTATTCTGGTTATTCATGTTACCAGAGTTTATCTGCTAATTCTGCCCCATGATTATTTTACTTCCTTTAATTTTTCCCCTGGGGCTTTATTGAGGGCCCGTACAGTGTTGCGGCCTGAAAAACTGGAGCCCTGTCTGGTGTGGTGTGGCTCAGTGGTTCTGTCTTGTTTTCAGCTGGTTTCTGTTTGACCCTAGTGTAACATTCACTCTGAGTTGAAGTCTCAGCTGCGGGGAAAAACCAGTGGTTTAGTCACCCTGCCCGCCCACCTCTGGCATCAATTAGAAAAGGAAAATCAAACCTTTGTACAACTGCATACCCAGGGCACTGCCTGAAAACTCCTTAGTCTATGGGTTCATTTCAGAAGGTTCAAATCAATTGTCTCAATTGGCACCTGTCTCAGTGGGGAAATTCAAGAGGTCTCTGGGGGAATGGATCTCAGCGGGTTGGTGACTACTCTGATATGGCTTACTTCAGTGCTGCATGGAGTCAGGAGAAGCCACCCAGCAAATAGATCAGTCTGGGAAGGTTGATGTCTTTTTCCCCTCTTTGCCACTTTTTCAGACCCAGTCACTGGTATTTCTGCAGATGGCTGACCCAGTTGCCTGTAGTAAACAGATACTCCAGGGGTTTGCACCTACCTGAGTAGCAAGGAAATCTGGTAGGCCTCTGCAGTCTGCCGCTATGTAGCAGGAGGAGGTGAGGCCTGACATCCTTGGGTGCTTTTTGAAGGTGGGGGGGGTGTTCGCTCAGACTTAGCTCCGTTCCTGATTGATGTTGCTAACAAAACAGAAGAGAACAGGACAGAACAACTTTGTGGGATTCTGTCTCTGTTTCTGCTAAAATCACCTGCAGATGACAGGCTGTTCTGAGTTCAAATGTCTTTGTGGCTGGAGGTTTGTATTTGAATACCTCTCTTCCTGACCTGGGAACTTTCCAGGTTTGTGAGCAGTGTCAGGCAAATCCTTTACTCACTGGTGGCCTCCTCTGATTGCCCAGAGAGACAGGGGGTGTGGCTTCAGAATATCTAGAAGTGAGCCATTTTGCTGTTAAAAAAAAACAAAAACAAACAAAAAAAATGGCTAATGACCCTTCACTGACCAGCCGCAGTTTTTGCTCTGTCTACACCCCTCGAGAGATCACCCTGAGATCTGGACTCCTGGGGGACAGGCCTCTAGATCTGAGAGTGGGTGTAAAGGCGAGTGCTCCGAACCCAGAGCTGCAGCTCACACAGTTTTGTGCCTGGCCGCGCCACTGCCAGAAGACATCCACTGCTCTGTCTCTGGGAATAGCCATTCTAGAGAGGTTTTCTTCTAGCCGACTGTTGTCTCCTCACTTTCACACCCCACAGACAGCGTAGTTCAGGCTCTTAGCACCCCATAAGAGGCCACCCTACAAGCCGTACTTCTGGGGGGCAGGCCTCCAGAACCTCGAGTATGTGTGAGAGGGAGTGCTGGGAGCTCAGCGCTTGAAACGCTCAGTCCGTTTTATGCCTGGTCACATTGCTGCCCAAGGAGGGCTGTTGCACCACTCTGTAAGAAAGTGCTGCTGAGACTCAGCTCCCCCTCCCTGCTTGCATGCCTCAGTGCTAGCACTGTCCAGTTGCAGCTCAGAGACTATCTGCTCCCCTGGAGGAATCACCCAAGGATCCAAACTCTTGGGTGACAGGCCCTCAGAATTTTGAGAGTGGGGAGGGAGCATGGGAAACTCAGAGCTTCACACAGGGTAGCTAGAGTTTCACTCATTTTTATGCCTGGCCATATTGCTGCTCAAAGAGGGCTGGTGCACATCACTGCAGGTTGCAGGGAAGTGCTGCAATGTTGACACTTCCCCTCTGCCATGTGTTCCTCACTCCCGTGCCTCAGAGTCAACGCTGGTCAGTCGCAACTCGGGCTCTGTTCACACCTCTCCCCTGGATAAATCACCCAGGGATCCCAATTCCTTGGGGATAGACCCCCAGACCTCTGTGTGAGTGGAGGGGAATGCTGGATTGCAGGGAAAGATATTTAAAGTTTTATATAGTTTTATGTCTGGCAGGGGAGCACCATGGAACCCCAGTAGGGGAGGTAGGTCCAGTTTTTAGGAGGTCACTCCCATGAAGTGAAGTGGGAGGGCTTTTAATTTCTGACCTTTTGTTTGTGGGGCTTTTAAGCCAGACTCATGGGGGAGAGGGGACTCCTATCCACTTGGTGATGTATTTTGTACATTTTGTTTGCATCCTTGTGGTCTCAGCTCGCCTCAGTGGTGTTGATGTGCATTCTTCAATCTTCTATCTTGGTACAGCTTGAATCCTCCTGGTTACTTACTAAATTTCCATCCTTAACTCTCCTTCTGGATGGGATTCTCTGTGAAAAGCTGGCTTCAGTCTGCCATCTTGTCTTCTCCTGTTATTTGTTATTTTAACTAAAAGTCTCTCAATTTTATCATTTCAAAGAACCAACTTCCATTTTGTTAATCCTTTGTGTTGTTTTATTTTTTCAATTCATTCAGTACTTCTGTAACCTTAATTATTTTGTTTCTTCTTTTGTTTTAGGGTTTTGTTTGTTCTTCCTATGGAATTTCTTTAAGGTATGCCACTAGTTTGTTAATGTATGACTTTTCTGTCTTTTTGATGTATGTATGTAAGGTTACAAATTTCCCCCTGAGGAATACTTGTGCTGTGTCCTATAGATTTTGATAGCTTACGTTCCCTTTGTCATTCAGTTAAAATAATTTTTTTCATTTTTATCTTAATTTCATTCTTAACCTAATAATCATTCGATATTAAGTTGTTTAATGTCCACACAGATTTGAAGTTTTCTCTTGTGATTAATTTCACATTTTATTCCACTGTGGTCTGAGAAGATATAAGGTAAGATTTCAAAATTTTTTAAATTTGTTGAGTTTTATGACCTCAGAGATATGATCAAACTTGGATAATATCCCATGTGCTGATGAGAATTATATGTATTCTGTAGTTTGGGGGTGGAATGTTCTATAAGTAGCTTGAGTCCATTTGATTTAGGGTTTGGTTTAAGTCCATTATTCTCTTTATTTGCTGCTTTGATAATTTGCTAAGTTCTGATGGTGGGATGTTGAGGTCCCTGGCAATTTTGATTGTTTTATTTATTTATTTATTTTTTGCTCTAGTAAGATTTGCTTTTTGTATCTGGTAGCTTCTATCTTTAACACATATATTTAGGATTATTATGTCTTGTTGTTGAATTACTTCATTTACTGATATGCAGTGTCCTTTTTTTGCCTTTTTTTGTCATTTTTTGCCTTTGCTGGCTTAAAGAAATTTTTGACTAATATGAGAATGGTTATAACTGCTCTTGTTCAATTTCCATTTGTGTGGATTTTTTTTTTTTTTCAATTCATTCACATTGATTTTGTGTATTCTTGTAGTTCAGATGTGTCTCCTGGGTAAAGCGGATACTTGGATGTGTTTGTTCATCCATATGCTAACTTGTCTTTTGAGAGGAGAATTCAGTCTGTTCATGTTAATTGATAGTATTGATATGTGGGATGTTTGTCTGTTCATCTTGTTGCTTAGTCTTTTTGCTTTATTCTACCTCTTGTTTTATAGTTTTATCAGAGTTGTGAGTTTTGAAATATTTGTTAGGTGTATTTGCACTGTTGGATATATATATATATATAATGTTGATTTATGTATAGTGTGTATTGTGTATTTCATGCAGATCAGGATTGATCCTGGAAAATTTGCTCTGTGTTTGCTTTTCTGGAACATATTCAATTTTACGATTAATTGATGAAAATTAGTTTTGCAGAATACAAAATTGTACTATTTAAGTCAATTGAAGATGAGTCTCTAATCCCATCTGTCTTCTAAGGTTGCTGAGAAGTCTTCAGATAGCCTTGTTGGTTTTCTTTTGTAAGTTACTTGATGTTTCTATCCTCTTGCTTCTAGATTTTTCTCTTTTGTTTTGACTTTGGTTAGGTTGATTACTGTCTTAGGGATGACTAATTTTTTATGAATTTTTCTGGTGTTTAATATCTGTCTATTTGTCTGAATTTCTGGTGATCTTTGGAACATTTTCCTCTATTTCTCAAATATGTTTTCCATGCTTTTAGCTCTTTCTTCTACCACAGCTATAGATATAATTTGAATGTAGTTAACAGTTCACTTTACATAGTCCCATGTCTCTTGTAATAATTGCACAGAGTTGTTGTTTTTTTTTTTTTTTTTTTTTTTTTGGTTTGTAGTTAGGACTGGGGTTTAACCCACCACCCCCAATGATAAGTGGGGCCAGCACCCTACTCCTTTGAGCCATAGGCATCACTTATTTCTCAGACTTCTTTATACTCTTTTCTTCCTGTTTCAATGAATGGGTTACCTTGAGAGCATTGTCTTCAATGTTTAAGATTCTTCCTTCTCCTTGGTTTAGCATGTTGTAAAAGTTTCTTATGTACTTTAAAATTCTCTAAATGACTCTTTCACTTCTCTAAGTTCTATGATATCTTTTTTTTTTTTTTTTAACTCTCTAGTACCTTATTTATTTATTTATTTATTTATTTATTTATTTTTACTGATTTCCTGAAATAAATTTTTGGAATATTTTTGTTGGTTTTCTATTTTCTCTTCAATTCCTCTTGTTTCTTATCATCTATATTCTGATTTTCATTTCTATCATTTGGTAATTTATTTCTGTCTACTACTATATCTCCATTGTATTCCCTTGGGGGTGTCAAATTATTTTGTTTTTTTGTTTCATGGTTCCCGGGTTTCTTTGCTGGTTTCTTCTCATCTGGATGCAATTCTCTCAGCTCTGGTTTAGTGGAATTAAAGGGCTTCTATTTTTATTTACTGGACTCTCTTTGAACTGCTCAGGGTTTGGGGGTTCTGAGTGAAGTTGTGGATCTCATAAAAATCCTTCTAGTCTGGCACTAGTGTAGGGTAACTCAGTGTTGGGATCTGGAGTGGCATGTACACCTTTCCAGTCTCAGGGACAGAGTTGAAGGCCTGAGAGGGACCGTAGAGCTACAGGATAAAGCTTTAAATTTAGGCACAGTGAAAGCTTGATAGTTAACTCTGGCGATTTGGGGAATTGTGCCACATATACTGCGGGCTATTATACCAGTATGGGGACTACTGATCATGTGACAAATATCTTGTCACACAGGTACCTTATACCATTAAAATCAATGGCCTTGTTGTCTTAATGGTCTAAGGTCCATGTAGGTGGCCTGGAGCTGCTGGCTATCCAAGGTTCTTCCCCCACACGTAGAACCCATGGAGGCAGTCAGCCCAGGCTTTCCATTTGGTCCCTATGGTGTCTAGGTTTCCTCCTCTGTTTAGCTCCCACACTGGGGAAGAAGTATTCTTGGCACCTATTTATAAGGCAAAATATGGGAGTGCATTTGTTCCCTTCCCAGACTAGAAGGCAGTATGCAAAGGCTACTGCTTGAAGGCTGGGACCCCAGACTATCTGGCTCTGTTTGCTGGAGTGATCAGTATGGATTCATGTGCAGAAACTTGGGAGGGGCAGGCAAAAGATTTCTAATGCACTTTCTCTACAAGGGAATGTTGCTGAAAAGACTCTGAGAAGCCCCCTGATTATCCCAGAGGTCAACAGTGGAGGATTGAGACAGCTTCCACACAGATTGCGCTGTCTATACCTTTTGTATCTCTCCTAAAAAAGTAGTGTCTTCTCAGTTTTATTCTATCTTGCTGTCTTCATCTCTTCCCAGAGTGTGAATTATATTGGTACCCCCCCCCCCTACACACCCAAGCTTAATATGTAAGGTGGGTGATGCTTGTAAGAATCAGCCAAGCCCTGTTTGACTGATTGGGTAGATGCTGTAATGAACTATAGAGTTGTTCTCTCTGTCAGTGGTTGATGCTTGCAGGAAAGATCCAACTGCAGAGCTATTCTTTTGTTCCTGTGATAATCCCTAGTGCCTTAGATGAGGCACTTGAATGTCTCAGGCTTGATCTTCACCACAGCAGAAGTTTGTGGAGGAGAGAGGCTGGGTATCTTTAGGTTTTGAGAGCATGAAAGGCCTTGGAAAGCCTCAGCAAGGCCCAGGGCTCATTTTCCCAGCCACTGGAGGGATTTGCAGTGATGAGGGTCAAGGCTGGCTCTCAAAGCAGGATGCCTGCTCATAAGAAAGGGGCCACAATTCCATGATTGGTTGTTGGGAGCGAGCTTCGCAAATCCTCTTGTGTTACCCCTGCCCTCCAGTGTCTAGTTGCACATGGGTATGCCAGAATGCTCCACACTCAGTTGCTATGGAACTGCAGACTGAGATGTTCCCTACTGGAGGAATACTCCATAGCCTGACAGGGTTTGATCCTCCACAGGACTCCAGGATTATTTTCGAAACCACCAGGGAAAGCTGCTGTGAGGAGGATCCAGGTAGGCTCTCCAGATCAGGAAGGTTCCTTTGGATTTGGGGGGACCCCGCAATTCCCTGACTGGCTGTTGAAAGAGAGCACCAACTTTCTTGTGTTACCCATGCCCTCCAGTGTCTCGTTGTAAATGAGCATGCCTAAATGCACTTCACTTAGTTTCTATGGTGCTGGGGGTTATGATCTTCCCTGCTGAAGGACTCATCTTTGTCTTACTGCATAGCTTTCTGGGGGCTGGATGTGGGTATGCTTCTTCATATCTCTGTATCTCAGACTTCCATGGTATTGTACCAAAGAAATATAAGTGAGAGAATGGAATCTCCACTTTCCCCTTTCCTGGCCTTCAAGCATCTCTGGACTTGATCCTCACTGATACCATTTTACCTTTATGCTCTTCCTTCTCTGCTTTATAATTTTCTTCTATGAGGTGCTTCTCTGGAATTTTCTCTCTCCTACGTATGCGTGAACTACATCTCCTCTCCCCTCTTCTTCTTTTTCTTACTTTCTTTTCCTTTATTTATTTTATTTATTTTATTTATTTATTTATTTTTTGGGACACATTATTACTATGTTGGCCCTGGTATAGTGATATGGACACACAGCTCACAGCAACCTGAAATTATTTCGTTTAAGTGATTCTCTTGTCTCAGCCTCTCAAGTAGCTGTCACTGTATGCACCCTCCACAACAATCAGCTGTGATTTTTCTGTAGCTGTATTTGTTGTGTAGCAGGCCCAGACCATGTTTGAACCTGCCTGCCTAAGTGTATGTGGGAAGCACCCTGTATAATGAGCTATGGGTGCCAAGACATCTCTTCATTTTCTGAAACACCTTCTCTAGAACACTTAGGAAAGTAATGTCTCTAGTCAGTCATTTTGCCCCTTCTCATATTTCTATTTTTTTTAATTTTGTTTCGTTTTCTTCTATAACAGTAAATAACATTTACATACTGACTAAAGGTGTATTCAGATTTGGTAGTCTCTGTTCTCACTTCCACTTTTAACACATTCAACAAGAAATGTAATGTTTTTTTGGTGCTGTAATTCAATCTCCAACATTCTCACAATGGCACAAAAAATATGCAATAGTAATAAACACCACTTAGCAAAAACAGCAGTACACATTAGCAAGAATACAGCTGTGAGACACTAATATACTATTAGTGTCTATAATAATAGGAGAGAAAAAATTCCTGAAAAGCACCTCATAGAAGAAAATTATAAAGCAGAGAAGGAAGAGGATAAAGGTAAAATGGTATCAGTGAGTATCAAGTCCAAAGATGCTCGAAGGCCAGGAAAGGGGAAAGTGGGGATTCCCTTCTCTCACTTATATTTCTTTGGTACAATACCATGGAAGTCTGAGATACAGAGATTTGAAGAAGCATACCCAACCCCAGCCCCCAGAAGGTTATGAAATATTTCAGATTTATTTTTACAGTGCTGCTAACGTAAGCAGATAGTGGCAAGATCATGTACTTAATTGTCAGACCTTACATAACCACTCCTTATAATTTTGTCATTGTCACTATGATAAAACTTTTTAAAAATTTTATTTCATAATTATCATAGCTGTTTACATTAATGTGATCATGGGGCACCATACACTGATTTCATAGAATATTTTACATATTTTCAACACTCTATTTACAATATTCTTTCTGGCATTTTCTTAGTTTGTTTTTTTTTTTTAAGACATTTATATTATACATTTCCAAAGTTTCACATGTACACTTATAATATGCACTGTAGATGTAATCCCACCAATCACCCTCCCTCCATCCATCCTTCCCATTTTTTCTCCCACCCACCTTTCCCCATATTTTTAGGTTGTAACTGGGTTATAGCTTTCATATGAAAGCAATAAATTAGTTTCAGAGTAGGGCTGATCACATTGGATAATTTTTTCTCCCATTCATGAGATAATTTACTAAGAATAATAGATTCCAGCTCCATCCATGTAAACATGAAAGAGGTAAAGTCTTCATCTTTTTTAAGGCTGCATAATATTTCATGATGTACATGTGTCACAATTAATTGATCTACTTGTGGATCTATGGGAACTTGGGCTTTTCCCATAACTTAGCAATTATAAATTGGGATTCAATAAATATTCTTGTATAAATATCTTTGTAATATGTGATGTTTGGGCTTCTGAGTATATACCTAGTAGAGGAATTACAGGATTAAATGGCAGATCTACTTATAGGTCTCTAAGTATTCTCCAAACATCTTTCCAAAAGGAATGTATTAATTTGTATTCCTACCAGCCATATAGAAGTGTTACCTTTTCTTCATATCCACACCAACACCTCCGGTTTTGGGGTTTTGTGATATGGACTAATCTTACTGGAGTTAGATAATATCTCAAAGTAGTTTTGATTTGAATTTATTTTGAATTTGATGATTAAAGACAATGAGCATTTTTTCATATGTCTGTAGGCCATGCATCTGTCTTGGTAAGAGAAGTTTCTCTTCAAGTCCCTTGCCTAGCCTGCGATAGGATCACTGGTTCTTTTCTTGCTTATATGTTTGAGTTCTCTATGGATTCTGGTTATTAAACCTTTGTCAGAGACATAACCTACAAATATCTTCTTCCATTCTGAGGGCTTTCTGCTTGCTTTACCTATTGTGTTCTTGGTTGTGCAGAAGCCTTTTAGTTTGATGAGGTCCCAGTAGTGTATTTTTAAAGCTGCTTCAATTGTCCGCAGGGTCCTTCTCATAAAATATTCGTCCAGACAAATTTCTTCAAGAGATTTTCCTGCACTCTCTTCTAGTATTTCTATGGTTTCATGTCTTAAGTTTAAATCTTTAATTCAGTGAGAGTCTATCTTAGTTAATGGTGAAAAATGTGGGTCCAGTTTTAGTCTTCTACAGGTTGCTAGCAAGTTCACCCAGCACCGTTTGTTAAATAGGGAATCTTTTCCCCACTGAATGTTTTAATTGGCTTGTCAAAGATCAAATAATGGTAAGTAGCTGGGCATATCTCTTGGTTCTCTATTCTGTTGCATACATCTCCCTCTCTGTTTTTGTGCTAGTACCATGCTGTTTCAATCACTAACAATTTATAGAATAGGCTGAGGTCCAATAATGTGATTCCTCCTGCTCTGTTTTATTTCTGAGTAATGTCTTGGCTATTCGAGCTTTTTTCTGATTCCATATAAAATGAAGTTATTTTTTCAAGATCTTTAAAATATGACAGTGGAGTTTTAAGAAGGATTGCATTAAAATTGTATATTGCTTTAAGTAATATGGACATTTTAATTCTGTTGATTCTTCCCAGCCATGAGCCTGGTATGTTTCTCGATTTATTCATGTTTTCAGCTATTTCTTTTCTTAGAGTTTCATAGTTCTCTTTACAGAGACCTTTCACGTTTTTTGTTAGATAAACACCCAAATATTTCATCTTCTTTCGCACTCCTGTGAATGAAATAGAGTCCTTAATAGTTTTTTCAGCTTGATTATTGTTGGCATATATAAAGGCTCCCAATTTATGAATGTTGATTTTCTAATCTGACACACTGCTAAATTCCTTGATCACTTCTAAGTGTTTTGTAGTAGAATCCCCAGTGTTTTCCAGATATACAATAATATCGTTTACAAAGAGCAGATACAAGAAAATCTGGAGAAGAGAATGAAGACTAGCAAGAAATGATCCTTGTCAGAACAAAGAGTATGGCCAGTGAACACACCAGAAAAATCTTAGAAACCAAGAGCAGGAGGAAGAAAGAGACATGGTTTCAACCCATGAGAAAAAAGAAAGGGTCAGATACTTTCATGATGATGATAATAATCTAAGCCTAAATGATTTAGTCAGAAATTAAAAGATAGTAACATTTAAACATTTAAAGTAAAATTAAAACAACCTTTTTATGAGAATGGCATCTAAGTTTATGGGAAAAGCAGATGGAGACTATTATACTCTTGATGTCATGGTTGTCTTCAAAGCAGCTGAGAGACAATGTCTCAGTGAAGAAGAGAAACTGAGGAGAAAAGCTGTTGCTGAGCTTTAAAATCTTGCTGTGCAGATGGAGAAGTGTCTGTATTGTTTTAATGGCTCTCAGTTTCCCAAGCACCTTATTGCAATAGGAGTTAGGTTTACTTATGTTTACCCAACTCCCACTCTCTCACTGAGGGCCACCACCTGATAGCCCCTTTGCAGCACCACAGAGCAGCTACTTTGTTGGATGAAGACATCTGGGAGGAAGTTCAGATGTTCAAGAAGTCATTGGTAAAGATGTTTGAAGATAAAGGATTGAACTGCATCTTTTTAAAAACTAATATGAGTACCAAAAGACAGTTCCACATGGTTTATAAATGTATTCCTCTCCCAAAGGACGTGAAGGATATGGCTTCCATCTATTTTAAGAAAACCATATGGAATCTGATGAAGGATAGTCCATGAATTAGAAGTTAATTTATCTATCTTCAAAACAAATCAGGAATTCTGTTCCCAAAAGTTTACCTTAGTTCTTTGTGGATTTTGGAGTGTTTGCCCATGTCATTGAAGATCAGCACAAATTTTCTCCATACTTTGGAAAGGAAATCATAGGTGGAATGCTGGATATAGAACCAAGAATTTGGAGGAAAGAATACTAGAAAGTTTCAGGATCAGAGGAAGAAGGCACTGCAGTTTGCTCAGTGGTGGAAACCATATGACTTCACCAAAAATAAAAAAATGTTGAGGTGTAACTTTAATTTTTAATTTTCTCTTCAGGTCCTGTTCAGTTTTATTTCCATTATATATCACTAAATGACTAACCCTCAGATCATAGAAAGAGATTGACAGCAGCAGACTGCTCTGGGTCCCTGACAACTCAGAATTGTGGCATTTAATTCCACACCTGGTCCTAAGGACTTCATTTCAGTGACTTCCACATGTGTCTGTGTATGTGTACATTGGATGGCCAGCTCACATTTCTGGTCTGTCCATTTCAGAAACTTGGTGTTCTGAATTAGTCAGTTAATTTAAAGAAGGGCTTTTTTTGAGGAGTATTTAGGATGCATAGAAAATTCTTGGTTCAGAAAGAAATGGGTCTGCTTCAAAGTTAAGTCTATTACCAAGAATCTTTTAGAGTAAGACAGTAATAATTGAAAATTTTTCCATTTTATAGAAGAGATCTTAGCATTTTATGGAAGAGATCTTAATTTTTTACTAGTAGCATATATTGTCACTATTGCTATTTTTGTCAAAGGGAAAATAATGTTTCAAAATATTAATAAATTAAATAATAGTAAAAGTATAAAATAGTTATGATTCAAGTTTGTTTTATTTGTGGAGTTTTAAATACTATCTTTGAATTTTGGTGCACCTAAAGGTAATTGTTTCAAATAACACAATTTCTGGTTGTTTTGGGTTGATATGAAAGTTAAAATTTGTAGCCATATCAATATTTTTGAATTGCATTGATTATCACAATATATTTAGTAATGAGAATATTCTAAACTCTGGGAGCACTTTGTGTTGTCCTGCAGTTTACCCCAGGTGCTTAGTTTTTATTTGTTCTCAATGCTTAATGTAAAGAGAAACCCTATTCTTTAAAAATATGGCTATGATGTAAGCCTCTGCATTTTTTTTTAATATGAAAGATACTGTTATAACTTTTTTCAAAGATGTTGGTCTTTTTGAAGTGTAATCTTGAAATTTTGTCATGAAAAATTGAATAACTAGAGTCACTGTGAACCATAGTCCAGGGTTACTCATAACTTGACACCTCAGGCTCTGTCTTTGCTGCTGCCTGATAGTTTGTATTTGCAGCATGGTTAGGTGTCAATTCTAGCCTCCTGCCCTTCTTTGTCTGGCCTAGCTTCTTGCCCTTTTTTGTCTAGGCTGATGATCCCCTGGGGGCCGGGTGCATCTTAGAATCAGTAAAGTGGTCCTCTGGATCAGCCCTGCCCTGGAAGTCAGCCAGTACTGTTCATGTGCTTTCTTGTCAAAGCGCTCCACCCAGGCCAGTACCACATCAGGCAAACCCTTTACTCACGGGGCCTGTGTTTCTTTCTCAGATCTGTTCCACCAGAGTTTGCCTGGCCTCCTCTGGTTGCCTGAAGAGACAGAAGCTGTGACTCCAGAATATTCAGGAGTGAGACCGATTATTGCCAAAAACAGTTGCTGCTCTGCCCCTTGGGGCACCAATGCTCCTGTGTGGTTTCTTCTCAGCTGACCATCCTCTCCTCACTCCTGTGCTGCAAAATCAGCACTGACCATCTGTACTCTAGGCCCTGTCCACACCCCTTGAGAAATCACCCAAGAATCTGGAATTCTGGGAGACAGGCTGCCAGATCTCAGAGTGAGAGTGGTGGGGAGTGCTGGGAGCTCAGAATTGAAGGTAGAGAATATATACAGTTTTACAATGTTTTATGCCTCGCAGGAGAGTGTCATGGCACCCTAATAGGGGAGGTAGGTTGTTTTTAGAGGGTCTCTCCTGTGGAGTATAATGGGAGGACTTTTGTACTCTGTTCATTTATTTATGGAGTACTTCGAGCCATTTTGATGGGGAGGGGACTCTTGCCTGCTTGGTGATAAATTTTGTACTTTTTTTTTTTTTTTTGTATGTTTGGGGTCACAGCTTGCCTCAGCAGGGTTGATATGCATTATTCAACCTTCTCTCTTGGCAAAGATCTAATCCACCAGGTTACTTGCTAAATTTCTGCCCTTTAACTCTTTTTCTAGATGGGAGTCTCTGTGGAAAGCTGGCTTCACTATCTTGTAATATCATTTGCATTGTCCCAGCTGATGTCTTAGAGGATTGAGACAACTGTGTCCACTGAGCCCTGTTCAAATTTCAGATTTGTGAGCTGTTATGGTGTTTTTAGACTTGGCACTCAGTTGAACTGCCTTGGAAGAACTTGAGCAGGAGTGCAGAGAACTTTGTGTGTTGTCTAGGGCCCCAGACTGAGCCGCTGAACTGGACAGAGCTAATCATGTTTGGATGTGGGCTGCACAAAGCCATTATCTACTGTGATAAAATTTATGTAAACTTTTCCATTATTAATAAGTTCTATTCATAATGTTCAACTTTTCTCTAACTCAGTCTGGCCAGAAATTTAACTTTTAATCTTTACATACCCTTCTATTTTTTTTTTTTTTCTCTATTTCATTCATTTCTGCCTTCTTATTTTTTATTTTCTGTGTTTGGGTTTTGTTTTCTTTCCTTTTTAAAAACTTTTTCACTATAAACAGAACTTATTAATTCTCAATCCTCATTCTTTTCTAATAAATATGATTACAGTTATACATTTTGATGCTTAATGTTTTACCTGCATACCACCTATTTTTTGTTTGTATAATGTTTTGTATTTCCATTATAACTTATATCTTGGACATATGCATATGTGTGTTCTAATGTTTCTCAATCTATGGGCAATTTGTATTTCTTTGCTTTTGATTTATAACTTTATTGCATATTGACATGAAAAAGTAATTTGTTTCTTTATTTTTTGGTATTTATTCAAAATTCCATTACAATATAACAGGTGTTCTATTTTTAAATTGTTTTATATTTGTTTAAAAAGAGTGTGAAGTCTTTCATTGTGGAGTGGGCATACTGTTGAGATCAAGCTTATTATGATTAATACTCAAAATCATATATCCCTGGTAATAGCTTTTATAAATCTATCCATTATTGAGAAAATGTTTTAAAATAACCTCTAAGTTTATAGCATTGTCATTCTGAAGCTATGTATTTCAGTTAGAAAATGATTAAATTGCTTAAATGTCTCTGATGATTTTTTTTTTCTCAACATATAATTGCATATGTTATCAGCAATAAAGGCTTGTTCTATTAAAGTCTATTCTGCAGGATATTAATATTATTACATTAGGTTTTTGAGATTAATTAATATCTGAAAATGAGATAATATTCAGAAGAAAAAAGCTGATGTAGCAACATTAATAATATATCTAATAATAGCTAATATATTTCCTTTCTTGCTTTCTTTTTGAAATGGATTATTACTCTTCCAC
This sequence comes from Loris lydekkerianus, assembly GCA_963574355.1. Classification (NCBI taxonomy): domain Eukaryota; kingdom Metazoa; phylum Chordata; class Mammalia; order Primates; family Lorisidae; genus Loris; species Loris lydekkerianus. The sequence goes on along the minus strand of CAUYPK010086453.1, from coordinate 9,634 downwards.
CCTGTGTAATGTTCTATGGATTTATAGCTCACAGCAAACTTTTACTAAACTCCTGGAATCAAGCAATTGATTGATATCTTCACTATATTCTTAATACAAGTACTTTTCAATGTTTTTATAGTATTTAGGTCCTACTAGTTTTATTTTATATTGCTTGCATTTTATTTCCAGCTTGTTTTAAGTTCAAGACTAGAATTTTTACCATATGTTTTAATAAACACTTACTACAATTTATTTATATTTATACTAATTTGACTTGAATTTTATGTCTTTTTTCTGAGTACAGGTTCATTTGATTAAAGATCCTTTAGTCTTTTTTATGAAGAGGATGTGGATATAGTATAGTTGCTATATCTTCATCTAAATATAGCTGTACCCTGTTAGTCTATTTCAGAGAATTCTATTATTTGAAGTTTGATATTGCTAATCTTCTGGTTTGTGGTCTTCTGTTTCTATTCCATTTATATTATTTATTTTGATCTTATCTTCATCAACAAATGTTTTTATGAAAGTTACATTTACCCTTCATTGTGATACTATAAAATGGTTTTACATTTACTTCTACAGAAGTCTCAGAGTTTTAGGAATCTGATATGATATTACACTATTTGATATTACATTACTTTCTGAATTTCAGAATCCCTGTGTTACACAGTATTGTAAATATACTACACACTTTTCAGTAACATAGGTCTATAGCTAATGTATTAGTACCAGAGTGTATTCGTTTGCTGGAACTAGGGTAACAGACTGAGTAGATTAAGCAAGAGAAATTTGTGGTATCACAGTTCTGGATGATAGAAGTCCAAAATTAAGATGTCAGGAGAGTTGGTTCCTTCTGAGAGGTTTAAGAAAAAAATAAGTTTCAGGCCTTTCTCCTGGGCTTACAGAAGACTGTCTACCACCTGTTACTTTACATCTTCTTTGCTCTACAAATTTATCTTTTTATGAGGACACCAGTCATGTATTTGTGATCTAATTTCACTTAATTACCTGTATAAAAAACTTTATCTCCAAATAAACTCACATTCTAAGATGATGGGAATTAGGACTGCAACATACAAATTTGAGAGAGAGAAAATTCAACCAGTAACACAGAAATATTTTGCCACTCATAGTCCCAAGCAGGGACCAACATCTCTATTATAATAAGGTAAGCTGTAGAAACTTTAGAGCCCCTCTTTCATCAACAGGGCTGTCATTCCAGGGTGGTGGATTATGCCGGTGTCTCATGTAGAGTTTTCTTCCTTAATCCAATCAGCAACCACATCTTCTGTGCGGAGTGCTAAAATACAGTCATGAGCATGTGTAAGAGAATAATTGTATTTTTTTCTTTTATTTAAACCAGTCTTTTAATGCCAATACCACATAGTGTTTTGCATTCATGACTATATGACTACCTTTACCTCTGGCAATGCTATAGGTCCAGCCAGCTGCTCAATGGGGTCTAAGAAACATTTCAGTGAAGCATCATGTCAGGACAAATTTGGAACTAAAAAAAAGTCAAAATGTAAAACTTGATGTAAAACTTTTTCCGCATCAATTGAGAGAATCATATGGTCTTTGGTTTTTAATTCATTTATGTGCTGAATTATAGATTTATGTAGATTGAATCAACCTTGAGAACCTGGGATAAAACCAACATGGTCATTATATATAATTTGTTTAATGTGTTGTTGCTGTATTCTGTTCGTTAGGATGTTGTTCAATATTTTTGCATATACATTCATTAGTAATATTAGTCTATAATTTTCTTTTCTTGTTTGGTCTTTTCCTGGTTTGAAGATCAGGACGATGTTTGCTTCTTAGAATGTGTTGGGTAGTCTTCCTTCTTTTTCTATATTTTGGAACAGGTTGAGTAATATAGGTACTAGTTCCTCCTTAAATGTTTGGTAGAATTCTGACATGAAGCCATCTGGCCCCGAGCTTTTCTTTGTAAGGAGATTTTCTATGGGTGATGCTATTTCAGAATTTGATATAGGACTGTTCAACATTTCCACCTGATTCTGGCTAAGTCTTGGAAGGTGACATGCTATCAAGCATTGGAAAATTTCCTTCAGCTTTTCATAATTTGGGAATAAAGTTTCTAGCAATATTCATTAAGGATTTTTTGAATTTCTGAGGAGTATGTTGTTATTTCATCTTTGTCATTTTTAATTGATGAAATTAGAAATTGTATTTTTTTTTTCCTGGTTACATTAGCCAAAGGTTTCTCTATTTTATTGACCTTTTCAAAAAACCAACTTTTTGATTTATTGATTTGTTGTATAATTCTTTTTTTTAAACTTCATTTAATTCTGCTCTAATTTTGGTTATTTTTTTTTCTTCTACTGGGTTTTCAGTTGTAATATTCTTCCTTTCCCAGTTGCTTGAGATTTCCTGTTAAGTTGTTAACTTTCTCTCTTTCCGTTGTCTTGAGGAAGGCTTGCAGGACTATACATTTTTGTATTAGGACTGCATTTGCAGTATCCCAATGGTTCTGACAATTCATTTCTTTATTGTCATTTTGTTCCAAAAATTTGGCAATTTTCTTCTTACTCTCATCTATAACCCAGCTATCATTCAGTATAAGGTTATTTAACTTCCACACTTTTTGTATGAGTATGCAGATTCCTGTTGTTACTGAGCTCAACTTTTATTCCATGGTGGTCCAAGAAGATGCAAGGAATAATTTCTATTCCTTTAAATTTACTGAGGTTAGACTTGTGACCTAAGATGTGATCAATTTTGGAGTATGTTTTTATGGGCTGGTGAGAAGTATGTGTATTCAGTCTTGTTAGGATGAAATGTTCTGTAGATATGTGTTAAATCCAAATGTTGGATGGTTAGATTAAAATGTAAAATGTAAAATTTATTTGCTGAGCTTCTTATTAGAAAATCTATCCAACACTGCCAAAGGATTGTTAAAATTTCTGACTATTATGAGCTGGAGGAAATCAAATTCCTCATATCTATTAGAGTTTCTCTTATAAATTGAGGCACATTCTGGTTGGGTGCATAAATATAAATAATTGAAATCTCATCATATTGAGTATTATTCTTAACAAATATGACCATTCTTATCCTTCCTTAGTTTTCTTTGGTTTAAAGCCTACTGTATCTGCAAATAGAATTGCAACATCTGCTTTTTTCTTATTACCATTTGCCTGAAATATGGATGACCGTTTACTCTTGAGTCTGTATTTATCTGTTAAGGTAAGATGAGATTCTTCTATGCAGAAAACATTTGGCCTGAGTTTTTGTATCCAGTCAGCCAACCTGTGTCTCTTTAGAGGACAGTTCAAGCCATTGACCTTCATGGATAATGTTGTTAAATCTGGTAAAATTTTAGATATCGAGTTTTTCAAAAGTTGACTGGATATTCTTAGTCCTTTCACCACTGTGGATGTGAAAGTTTGATAAAAAGTTTCTGAGTCAGATTACTTTTATGGTGGAAGATTGGGCTGGTCATTATGAAGGATAGGTTTGAGAATACCCTGAAGAGCTGGTTTGGTTATGGCAAATTTTTTCTACATGTGAATATCATTAAAGTATTTAATTTCTAATCATAAATGAAACTCAGTTTAGCTGGATACAGGATCTGGGGTTGAAAGTTATTTTATTTTAAGAGACTAAAATTCGATGACCACCCTGTGGTGGTCTGTGAGGTGCTCCAGTGCTCTGTGAGATCAGGCAGGCCCACCTAATGAATATATTAGTCTAGGAAGGTTGATGACTCCTTTGTCACACCCAGTCACTGATAACCCCACAAATCTGTGAACCAGTTGCCTCCAATGAGCAGATACTCCAGGGGTTTGCACTTGCCTGAATCACAAGAAAATCTATGTCTCCTCAGCCAGGCCACTGCTGTCTGCTGCCATCCAGCAGGAGGGGGTGAGGTCTCACAATTTTGTGTGTTTAATGAAGTCTGGGGGTGTTCACTCAGTTCCAGCCCCACTCCTGATTGATGTTACTGATAGAACAAAACAAATTTGAGGAATTTGTTTTTCTTCATGCTAAATTCCCATGCAGAAGAGAAGTTGTTTTGAGTTTACAGAACCTCTGCTCAGGCCCTGTCTATGCTGCTGTCTAGTCTCAGCTGTAGTTTGTATTTGCAGCATGGTTACCTGTCAGTTCCAGCCTCTGCCTGTCCTCCTTTATTTAGGCTGATGTTCCCCTGGGTCTGAGTGTGTCTTAGGCTCAGTAAAGTGGTTCTATGGGTCATCCCCACCCTGGAAATCAGCTGGTTCTCCACGTGCATTTTCTAGTCCTCGTTCCATTCAGTCTCATACCACCTCAGGCAAACCCTTTACTCACTGGGCCTGCATTTCCATTTCAGATCTTTTTCGTAGGTGGTTGCCACCTGAGAAGATGCCAAGCCTCCTCTGTTTGCCCAGAGAGAAAGGGGGTGTGACTCTGAAATATGCAGGTGTGAGCCCTATTATTGCCAAGACTGGCTGCTGCTCTGTGCCTCAGGCACTGCAGCTCCAGAGTGGTTCCATCTCAGCTGACCAGCCTATCTTCCCTCCCCTGCCACATAATCAGCATGGGCCAGCAACAGTCCAGGCCCTGTTCACACCTCTGGAGAAAATACCCAGGAATCTGGAATTCTGGGGACAGGCTTTCAGACCTTAGAGTGAGAGTGGAGGGGAGTGCTGGGAGCTCAGAATAGCATGTAGAGAATATGTACAGTTTTACACAGTTTTATGCCTGGCACGAGTTTCTCATGGCACTCTAAAAGGGAAAGTATGTCCAGTTGTTAGAGGGTCTCTGCGTGGAGGAGAGGAGTTTTAAACTCTGCTCATTTGTTGTTGGGGTATTCTGAGCCCTTCTAATGGGGAAGTGGACTCCTGTTCACTTAGTGATGAATTTTGTATCTTTTGTTTGTATCCTTGGGGTCACAGCTTACCTCTGAAGGGTTGATGTGCATTCTTCAACCTTCTCTCTTGGTGCAGCTCTAATTCACCAGGTTACTTGCTAAATGTCATGTCCACATTCTTATGGGCCCTCCAGACTTCGTGCTTCAACAGACCAGGTTTTCTTTTCACCCTGCTACAAGCCCCTTTCTTAGTGTCCATTGTTAAGAAGGAAGTCATGTACAATTTTTTAAAAGAATTTAAAAAATAAAATTTGTTGTACAATACACGTTTTGTTTGTTTGTTTGCTTTTTGAGACAGTGTTTCGATGTTTTTATAGTTAAAGTGTTGTGGTGTCATCACAGATCATTGCAACCTTAAAATCTTGGGAGCCACCTATCTTCTTGCCTCAGCCTCAAGTCACACTTTATCTTTTCCCTGGTGTTTCAATGGGCAAAAGGCATCATCTGTGCCGAGTCTCTCATTGATAGCTAAATTTTTATAAATGATTGGCAGAAAAATAGAAATGAAAAACAATTTAATAATGGCTCAAGATGACTGTATTAGACACATGAATGATAAATTTAGGCCTATTACTAAAGATGACCTCTTCTCTGTGTAACTGAACTTTGTTAACTATTTCACTGAGAGGTACTGGTTATCAACCTGTTTATCAGATGTAGAACTGTTGGGGTGAAAAAGGTACATGCTATGCATGAGATAAAAAAAGAATTTCTCTAAGCAAAAATCAGAATATAAAAGTATATTTTATAGTCTAGAAGGGGGAGAGGAAAGGAAGAGAGAAAAGATCAGAGAAATAAGATGGTATCCCAAAGGTGAAAAAAAAAAAAAAAAAAAAAAAGGAAAAATGTCTCCACAGAGGTTCAAAGGGTACCTGAATTAAAGGGGGAGAAAGAAGGTAACTGTATCCATTCACAGGGTATTATGAATGTGAATGCTGTGTCCATTTTCCTTCTAACAAGACTGCAGACAGATATTTTTTTCATGTTTTCCCAACCCTAAGGCTTGATAGTTCACATACTGTTTTTATTAGGAGTCACTGAGAAATCATTTGAGGCCATGGAAAAAAAATTCAAAAAGACCAAGGAGCTAGCAAAATGTAAAGATAAGTAACTTACATGTGTTATGGATCTACTGGTCTCCTTAAAGTTTTGTGAAAACAGAAATCTATTTCTGCTATCAGAATGAGATCTTAGTCCCTATTGAAAAGTAATGAGTTAGGCTTTGGCACATTTGCTCAGGCATTCAGTCCTAGAAATCTGGAAGGTGGAGTGGAATGGATCACTTCAGCTCAGGTTTTCCAGACCACCCTGAGCAAGAGTGAGACCTTGCTTCTACTACAAATAGAAAAATTAGCTGGGCAATGTTGCCGCTATCTACAGTCTCTGCTTCTTGGGAGGCTGAGGCAAGACGATTTCTTGAGCACTATAGATTCAGTTGGTTTTAAGCTAGGCTGTGGCCACACTGTATTCTAACCTGGGAAACAGAGTGAGACTGTATCTCAAAAATAGAAGAAGGAGAACAAGAAGAAGGCAAAGTAGAAGAAAAGACAAAAGAAAAGGGAAAAGACTGAAGATAAACTATAAGCTAATAATGTTTCTTTTCTTTTTTTGGGGGGGGGGGTGTTATTGTTTGTCTTTAACATAGTCTCAAGCTGTAGCACTGGTAGAGAACAGTGGTGTCACCACTTACAGCAACCTCACACTCTTAGGCTTAAGCAATCCTCTTGCCTCAGCCTTCCAAGTAGCTGGGCCTACAGGTTCTCCTACAACATCCAGTTAGTTTTTTTGTTTGTTTGTTTGTTTTTGTTTTAGTAGAGACAGGGTCTCAGTCTTGCTCAGACTGGTCTTGAATTCCCAATCTCAAGCTTTCTACCTGCCTTGGTCTACCACAGTTCTATGATTAAGGCATGACAAAAAAAAAAATAATATATATATATATATATATATATTTGTTTATTTATTTATTTATTTATTTATTTATTTTTGAGGCACGTCTCACTTTGTTGCCCCCTGTAGAGTGCCCTGGCAATATAGCTCACAGCAAACTCCAACTCTTGGGCTCAAGTGATTCTCTTGCTCAGCCTCCCAAGTAGCTGGGACTACAGGTGCCCACCACAGCCCTGGCTATAATTTTTCTATTGTTTCACTATAAAGACTAACCATCTTTATAAGAACAAAAATAAAGTGGAATCGATCAGCCTCTACCAGATGTTAAGACACCTATTTTTCCACACACTTAACTGCACATTTACCTTATCTTATGCATAGAGTCACTAAGAATCAATCACAATCACAAGAATGCAATTGTTGCTTCAAGGAGCTAAGATTATTTTGCCTGAAAATATGATTGTTTGGTATAAAGAATGCTTTGAATTAAAAATCATTGAAGGGTCATCCCCAGTGACTGAGTAGTTTGTGCACTGGCCAGACTGGGGCTAGTGGGTTTGAACCACACCAGGGCCTGCTGAATAACAATGATAACAATAACAAAAAAATAAAAACCAACCAGTGTTGTGGTAAGTACTTGTAGTCCCAGCTACTGGGAGGCTTAGGCATGAGAATCGCTTAAGCCCAAGAGTTTGAGGTTGCTGTTAGCTGTGACATCATGGCCCCCTAGTGAGTGTGACATAGTGAGAGTCTGTCTCAAACAATTAATATGAGGGTTCAATTTTTAGGATACATTGTTCTCCCTTCCAGGGTAAAGTTCCATTTGTACAAAAGCCCCTCACCCAGAGGTCATGTTATACATTCTTACAATGTACACTTTAGCTGAGATCCCACCTCATGTCCTTCCTCTTTCTTTCTTACTTCCTACCCTCTCCCTCTCCCATGTCCCTATAACCCCAAACTGGACTATATTAGTGTTTTTTTTTTTTGTTTTTTTTTTTTTTTCTATGACTATGTAATTGTTTATTATTTATTTCATAATAGTATGGAGTACATTGGATATTTATCTTTCCATTCATGTGATCCTTTACCAAGAAGAATGTATTTCAACTCCATCCAGGTACATGCAAATGATGTAATATTTACATCTTTTAATGGCTGAATAATATTCCATGGTATAAATATACCACAGTTGATGGGCCCTTAGGTTGCTTCCACAACCTGGCAATTAGGAATTGAGCTGCAATCAATATTCAAGTGCAAATCTCTTTGTGGTAAAATGATTTTGTTCTGTCTAGATAACTAGTAAAGGAATTGCAGGGTCAAATGGAATCTCTACTTTTAGATCTTTGAAGAGTCTCCATACTTCTTTCCAAAAAGGCTGTATTAATTTTCAACCCCACCAGTATTGTACAAGTGTTCCCTTTTCTCCACATCCACACCAGCATCTGGTGTTTTGGGACTTCGTGATGTGGGCTAATGTTGCTGAGATTTGGTGATATCTTAGAGTGAGATTTTGCATTTTTCTGATGATTAAAGATGATGAGCATTTTTTCATTTTTGATTCATTTTTGATTTGCATTTCTCTGATAATTAAAGATGATGAGCATTTTCTGATGTGTTTGTTACTGGCCCAAATCACTTACAACACAATACCCGTCTCTCAGCTTAATTTGCAAGTCAACTTGATCCCCCCATCTATTAATACCCTTAGCAACCACTTGCTGCACCTACAGTTTGAATTCTTTCCTCTTCCTTGTAAAAGACATCTATAAAGGTATCTGACCATCACTGAGACATTGGTTAACCACTCTTGTGGCTCTTTTATGAATGTGGTATTTGGAAATAAACCCTTCTTTTATTAATCTGCCTTAATTGTGAGGTGATCTTTCAGTCAACTTTTGGGGTGCAAAGGGCAAGTTTACCTTTGCCTTTATGTGGTTCCAACTTCTCCAACCTTCTGGGCCATACATATCCCACCTACCTGACCTATCTTTTTGACCCCCTGTTAGAAAGTTCAAATATACTGTGCTTCATGAATACTGCAATATTTATGCAATATCTAACCCCCTGTTAGAAAGTGCAATCTACTGTAATTCATGAATACTGAGTATTCCCAGGCTTATGTGCTCAAATTTGGCTCAGATATGTTCACTCATTATTTCTCTTAGTTCTAGAGGACTGTTATTTCATCTTCCTGTATATAGTTTCTTAAGAATCAATTCATTGGAGTTTTATTGGTATGTGAACTTGTAAACAGTAACAACAAAATATTTTTTAACAAGTCTCAGGGAAGGTTAATTTCTGTTGCATATTCCAGAAGATGAATCTCCAGATTACCCAAGCAGAGAATGCTTAGGCATGTACTTTGAAAATGTGCTTTTTATCTTTTGGTCATAAGCCTAGAGGCATTGTATGAGTCTCTTGGAATATCCAGTCAAATCAGATTGTACTACAGTAGAATCTGGGGTTGGAAGTGAAATTTCCAAATGCAGGCTTGGCACAATGACTAATGCCTATAATCCAAGCACTCTGGGAGGCTGATGGAGGATTGCTTGAACTCAGGAGTTTGAGACCATCCTGAGCAAGAGAAAGACCCAGTCTCTCCTAAAAATAGAAAAACTGCCTGGGTGTAGTGTAGGGAGCCTGTAGTCCCAACTACTTGGGAGGCTGAGACAAGAGGATCTCTTGACCACAAGAATTTGAGTTTGCTGTAAGCTATAATGACACCATGGCACTCATAGCTTGACAAGAGTGAGATTCTCTCTCTCAAAAAAAAAAAAAAAAAAAAAAAAAAAATTCCACTTGCACGACACAGCCGTTTATTAAAAATAAGGGATTACCTGTGGATCCTTAAGATTTTTAGGTTGTTGTAAAATGGGCTAATGG
>CAUYPK010086452.1:0-49101 GCA_963574355.1 Loris lydekkerianus | reverse complement strand
TCCTCAGAAGCAGCATAACAAAATCCAAACTTGGCAAAGAGCCACAGTATACAAAATAATGATAAGAGGCAAAGAGCTGAAATTCATTTTGGCCGGGAGCCGCATGCGGCTCTAGCCGCGTGTTCGCCACCCCTGCTCTAGCTCATAGAGGCTGCCTGCACTCCTTGGCTTGCGGTTCACGTCTGACAACAGCATCACTCAGATTTCTGCTTCTGTGCTCATGTCTCCAAGTGCCAGCATTCAGCATCAGATATGTGAGGCTATTTTGGACAATACAGCTCCCCTGAGCCATCAGCTGACTGCTGTGGCATGAGAGAGACCAGTTAAGAGTAGAAAAGCTTGTATGGTGCCCCATGATCGCATTAATGTACACAGCTATGATTTAATAATAAAAAAAAGAAAAAGAAAAAAAAAGAGCAGAAGAGCTGCCAACAGATCCCACCTCAACCTCAGATAATAAATGATTGTTGTTTTAAGCCACTAAGTTTTTCAGTAGTAGTTAATGCAACCATAAATAACTGATATAGGGACAGACATCAACAGCACCATCATTTTGTGCCCCTCTCTCCTTTTTCTGCCTTAAGACTGGATGTGATGTCGGAGCTGCAGCAGCCATCTTGAAACCTTGAGGGAAAGACCAATGGAATCAAGGTATGATTGACTGTCAAAAGAGCAAGAGCTCTTGTTCGGCTTTGAATGTCTTTTTATGTGAGAAAATAAACTCCTATTTATTACAACATGATAATTCCTGTTACGTGCAAAATGAAGAACTTCTAATTAATACATGGTGATTTGCCAGGCCTCTGAGGCAGCTGGGAAAGGATCCAGAGTAGCCAAGAATTAAAGACAGAAATGATGTTGGATGGTGGAAATTTGTGACCTGGGTCCAGGCGTGTTCTGTTCCCTCCTCTGAACCTTCACATGCTTTCAGCACAAACATCCAGATCACATCCTTCCGGGGGACAGAACTTAGAATAGACTCTAGTGAAGAATGCCTGGAAAGGCACTTGAGTCCATCCTCAGTGACAGGACTCGGAGCTCTTGTCCCTTTGCCATGTCTTCTGTGAAGGGAAGTGACTCATGGTGGTTATGAAACTCCAAGGCCAATGTGTATTTACATTATCGCTCACTCACTATCCTGGCCAGGAAGATTTCCAGCTTGAGGTAATTCTCCCAAGGAAATCTTTGCTGGGAGTGAAGAGTTGTTGAAGGGGGTGATACTCGACTCAGGGCAGCGTTAACAGAGCACAAAGGTGAAATCCAGGTGGTTGTTTTAGAAGGAAACATCCCAAAGCATGTCCAGGGCCAGTCTGAGTCTCCTTCTCTTGCTTCTTTCTCCTTTCTGGAAGGTTCCAATTTAATCTCCGCAGAGAAAACCACCAGTCACATAGACACACACACACACACACACACACACACACACACGAGAAATCTGTTCTCTCTTTTAATTTCCAAAGGCTCTATTCTTCTCCATTTTTCAGATAATAGTAACAGCTAATACGGATGGACTGCTTACCATATGCCAGGCCTGTGCTAAGAGCCTTACTTACGAAGTTCTATAGATGAGGTTTTTTTTTTTTTTTTAGGGACAGAATCTCACTTTGTCACCCTTCAGTAGAATGCTGTGGCATCACAGCTCACAGCAATCCCCAGCTCTTGGGCTTAGGCGATTCTCTTGCCTCAGCCTCCCAAGTAGCTGGGACTACAGGTGCCCACCACAATGCACGGCTATTTTTTTGTTGGAGTTTGGCCGGGGTCTAGTTTGAACCGGCCACCCTTGGTATATGGGGCTGGTGCCCTACTCACTGAGCCACAGGCACCACCCTATAGATAGGGAGTTTTAAATGGCTCTTGTTACAGACACAGAAACAGCAGAGAGATGTTAAGCAACTTGTCCAAAGTCACACAGCCTATAAGTAGTGCAACCAGGATTGTGACTCCAGAGCTTAAATTCTTTTTTTTTTTTTTGAGACAGAGCCTCAAGGTCATTGCCCTATGACATCATAGCTCACAGCAACCTCAAACTCCTGGGCTCAAGTGAGTCTCCTGTCTCCGCCTCCCAAGTAGCTGGGACTACAGGCGCCCGCCACAATGCCCGGCTATTTTTTGGTTGCAGCTGTCATTGTTGTTTGGTGGGCCCGGACTGGATTTGAACCCGCCAGCTCAGGTGTATGTGGCCGGCGCCTTAGCCGCTTGAGCCACAGGCACCAAGCCCAGAACTTAAATTCTTAACCGTACCTCTGTCCCACCTGGGGAGGAGGAAAGTAAGCTTGGAGAGGTTAGATAATTTGTTAGAGTGGGAGAGCCATGGTGTGCACTGAAGTGAGTCTGGCTATTGGTCCTTGTCCTTGATTTCTTCCTGTTGCCTCTGTTCCCTTCTGGGCGCTCTGAACAGCATCACCCGTTGCCCTCGGTATAGGCCCCAGCTGTGGAGAATGAGGACTAGCCCAGGACACTGAAGTCAGATTTGAGCCTCATTTCTGTGGTGCAATCATCCAATGACCTTGGATAATCAATGTTTTCGTCCATAAATTGAGACTCAGGTGTGCCCCTCCCAAGGACCTTGTGAGGATTAGGGGGTGGAAGAGCTGGCGTTCCCGTTGTTTTTCTAGTGCCCCAGCCTCGGGGTAACTGTTCTGCACCAGCATCTGACCTGCAGGGCCTGGTTCTGGCAGCCAGGTGAGTTTGGGTTTCCTGGTGCTGCTCAGAATTACCTCCCTCCATAAAATGCCCAGGGAGGTAAGGGTTTTGCAATCATTTATTGCATCAGGGAAACTCTCTGAATAGCCTTATTCTACCCTCTCCGCCTGCCCAGGTGCTGGCTTACCCAGTGGGGGGTGGGGCACCCAGGGAGAATATGGAATTTTCTTTCCTATCACCCAGACAGTGCCTGTAGTAGGAATACTGGGACTCTGGATCTACCCCATCCACCCCCCAGAAAGTGCTAGAAGAACCCCAGGAACCAGGAACCGAAGCCAGACTGGGGAGCAGGGTAGGACAGGGGTAGGGAGCATGGTGGGGGGTGCACACATGGGTCAGGCAGCAGCTCCCCACCCTACCCCAAGGAGCTCCCAGTCCCGCCCTGCTGCTGTAACACAGGGCAGGATGCACATCCTTTCTGAGCCAGGGTTTCTCATCTGCAGAAATGGAATCATAGTGACTCGTATCTGTTAGGGCAGTTACAAGGATTGGGGAAGACCGTGTGCCGTGGTAGCTCCTCACTTTTCAAATCAAGTCCTTAGTGAACACTGGTCGTGATCACTGTTAATATTTGATGGCTCCGTGTGGCCTATTTGACCTCAGGAACACGAGGAAACTCCAGCCCTGCCACTGTGACCTTGAAGTCAGTCCTCTGACCTCCCGGAACCTCATTTTTGCCATGAGACTACACCCAAGTCTGAGAGGTAGTGATGTGAACTCAATGAGGAACGGCCGGAGGGCCCACCCCAGTGCCTGGTGCAGAGGAAATGCCTGTCAATGCTGGCCTTTATCCCGACTCGGGCTTGGATGGGACTCTGAGGGAGGCAGTGCTCCGGGAACAGAGGGAGCGATTGTGCAGAGGTGAAGGGGGGCCTCCCCACACAGGGCAGTGAGAGTCTTGCTTGCTGGGCCGGGTTGAGCCCCACTTCCACTTTATCCCCGTGGTGGCATTCATCCCCACAGCCTGGGAACGGGAGGAGGGCCGTCCCGTCCAGCACAAGGCACCCTCAAGATTTTCCCATGCCCTCTGCTTGTTCTTAGCTCCCCACCCAGGGCCTATGAAGTATTTTTAACCCTATCCTATCCCCCTGAACCATTTTCCCATAAATATTATTTGAGATGTGAACTCAGAAGAAATGATGGGACCTCTTGCTGTCACTGCTGAAGGCAACAGGAGGTGCCCTCCCCCAGCCAGGATGCACTGGAGCTGCCAACTGTGTGCCTTTCTGCCCAGCTCTGCATTCACTGACCTCATGTGAGTCACTCCAAATGGGGCCATGGTGGGAGTAGTCACACCCCGAACTCAGATCCACCACGATCCAGAACCGACTGTTAGAACACTTACCAGCACACACTGCTCCCAAGACCTTGGGAATGCGGCCACTGTCAGAGTTGAAATAAGAAATATGGCATACAGGGAAAGACCCTGGGGGATGGCCACAAGGCGAGATAGAGGGTTAGGGAGCCCCCCAAACTCTAGCAAGGTGAACTGGAGTAACTTCTAGAGAAAGAACTGAAGGGTGATGATAATTTGGGAAGCAGAAATCTAATCAAGTGGTTGTTCTCATGTTAGTTTGGAGAGAGAAAGGGGTCTGCCCTTTCCAGGGAGCTGGTCAGAGGATGCGGAGGACATGGGCAGTGTCCACCTACCTCTGGCGTTGCTGTCCGTCTGCCTATCCCATCACCTTCCTTTTTTCAACACCCCAACTTCCCTTCCCATGCAGTCCACCCCTGCAGTGGGCTGGATCCATCTATTTCAACCACCTGTTACATCAGTTTGCTCCTGCTGCTATAGCAAAGTCCAATAGACTGGTTGGCTGAAACAATGGAAATGTATTTTCTTCCCGTCTGGAGGCTGGAAATCCAAGACCAAGGTGTCAGCAGGGTTGTTTTCTACTGAGGCCTCTCCCCTTGGCTTGTAGGTGGCTGCTGTGTTTTCATGGGGTCCTCCTTCAGCCCGTGTTGTCTGTGTCCCAATCACCTCTTTTATAAGTGTGAACTTAGATTGGATCGGGCTCACCCATATGGCCTCATGTTACTTTTATAACCTCTTCAAAGGTCCTTTCTCCAAATACAGTCACTCCAGAGGTTAGGGCTTCAACATGAATTTTTGGGTGTAGGAAGAATTCAGCTCCTTGCCCTAGCAATTGAGTTGGGCAGGAGCACATGATCCCAATCTGACCAATGGTATGAGAGAGAACATCTGCTGGCTGTTGGAGTGCTGGTCTCCAGGAAAACTCTCTCCTAAGGGAAACACAAAAAGAGATGCTCACCTCTGCGTTTGAGATGTGGTACAGGGCCCTGCTGCAGCCAAGTGAGGCCAGCCCTGGAGGGAGCCAAGACCTAGGATGGACACAGGGATTGCTTCCTCCTCAGGCTGGTGGATCAACCAACTCTGGAGCCTCCCCTGAGCTGTCCTGTGGGTTTCAGCAGGTCTAAGTTGAAGTTCTGATTACACTTGCAGTCATCCTAACTGCCAATTGAAGCGGAGATGGGTAGAGACCCACCTACACCTGCTGTCTCTTTCTAGTCTCACGTCTGGACACCTTTTCCAGCTTGACTTGTAGTTAGGTGAGACTGTTGTGTCCTCACCAATGTGAGACACAGGAATGTGAATGCAGGCCATCTGTGTCACTGCCGGGCTGAGTGGGTATGCCTCCTTATGCTGTCGTCATCTGCCAGCCAGCTGGAACCTGCATGTGACTGACACCCGGTCTTGACCATGCAGAAGAGGTGCTAGAGCCCTAACCTGGAAAGAACCTGTATCCCTAAGTTCTGCCAAACAGGAAAGGTCCCCTCAGAAGTGAAGCAGACTTCTGCATTCTTTAAACCACCTTCTTTTGGCTGTCTTTCTCACTGCAGCAGGAGAGCACAGCTTGCCACAACTAGTAACATGGTCTTTGGAGGGAGGAGGTAAGAGGGTGGAGGGAGTCTTGCAAATTTCATCAGAAATGTATTCTAGGATGACTTTCCCTTTAGGGACAGAGATGGCTCAAGCTACCCTGGCTGAAAAATACTTCATATCCACCACAAATGCAGATTCCATTTGTACAAGTAACTTTCTGATCATGTGGCTTCCTGTGGGTGGCTCATCCAGGCAGAGTGAATGTTTTCATTGATCTGCTGATGCGTACATCCTGGCCTGCTGGACGGCTGACAGCTGCCTCTATCAGCATGATTCTCCAGTATATCAAGTGCTTCTGGCTTTCACAGGGCCCCACTCTTAACCAGGACACCTCCAGGTTCCAGAGGCTGACCCATAGGGTCAGAAGAGGTCAGGCTGACCTCTTCTTCCCATGTGTCTGTGTCCCTCTTCTGGTATTGATGTCATTGTTCATGCTACAGTCCCCTGTGCCCCCACCCTTCCTTCCCCATTCCGTTGTGAGTTCACCCAGCACAGAGCTGCTGCTTACTTTTCTACCACTGGTGTCTACCATGACGCTTGGCATATAGTAGGAGTTCAATAAGTGTGCACTGAAAGACAAATGACTCTGGCCATGCACAAGGATCCCTTCCAGAGCCCAGTCCGGGTGTGTTCCAATATGCAAAAGGTCTTGAGACAAGTTTTGGTGAATCATATTGTGTTTTATATGAACTAGATAAGTCCTCCCTCTAACCTACAGGCGAGACCATATGGCATTTGCCCTATAGTTTCTTAAAGAGAAGGAGCAGAGGAAGGAGAGAGTGAGCCTGGGGAAGTGCAGAGACGGGAAGAAGAAAGCACAAGTGCCTTGCAGTGGGCCAAGCTTGGGTTTGAATCCTGATTCCCCAGGTTTTTAGCTGTATGACTCTGGGCATGTTACTTAACCTCTCTGAACCTCCTTTTCCTCAGCTGGAAAATGGAGATCATAATAACCATTGCAGGGCTGTTGTGAGGATGTATGAAGTAATGTATGCAAAGGACAGTGAGTGAAACTAAGTCAGCTTTCAGTGTCATTGGTGGTTCCTGTCCGCAACAAAGGCAAATAATGTAAGTTATGTGCAGACAATGCCCCCTCTGCGCAGAAAGCCAGATTTTTGTCTACCCGGTTTGCATGAAGTGACCGTAGTGTCTGTGAATGATGGCATGTTGACAGCTGTCAGTTACTCAGACCAGAAGATAGAGATCTCCATGCCTCAAACATTTGATGACCAGGAGTGATTTGCTCCGGGACCACTTCACGCTTCGGCTCACCATCTGCAGCCCTCCCCCTCCTCAAGAATACTGCAGAAGAGCCACCTGCCTACAAGTTCCTTGTTTTGTTTTGTAAAAGGAACCCCAGAAACCAAGCAGTACTGGGCATGGGACCTGGCTTCCTTTAAGAATGGGGGTGGGGGGAGATCGTTGTCTTGGCTGGCTGCCACCACGAGCTGGTGCCAGGAGAGGGAGGGAAAATGGTCTGTTTGAAGAGTTGAGTTACTTCACAATAGCCTGCAGACCTCATATCAGATCATGGTGGGGTGGGGACTTTTTTTTTTAATAAGGAAAAGGAAAAAGCAGCCCGTAGGACATTTGTGTGTGTGTATATTTTTGATGAATGCTTTATGTGTAGAGATGAGTCACTGGTGCGGGAGAGCATACAAGGTCTGTGCACAGGGGCCTCCCTGAATTCTGGAAGATGATTGAGGGTATTCCAGGGCAATTATATGTGTGTTTAAAAACTGCCTTAGTCCTCTCAGCTCAGCTCCTGTTGCTCCTGGCGGAACATAAGAGGGCATCTCTGGTCAGCAGGGCTCAATGTGCATGACTGCATAGGGCCGAAAGCTGGCCTGCACCCTCCCCTGCTGCGGAGGGCTTCCCACCCAGAGGAAAGGGTGTCTTTTTCTAGTTAGCATCAAAAAGTGTCCTGTGGGCTGGTGAGGCTCTCCCAATTCATCTGGAATAGTTCTGGAATGTTCAGTTCTTTGCTGTGTGACAAACCACCCCAAAACTAAGGGTGTGAAGCCATTCTGTGAGTCAGAACACACAGGACGTAGGGCTGGGCTACAGTGGCTCTTGTCTGCTCTGTGATGACTGGGGCTGGAGCATTCAATCCCAAGGTGGCTTCCCCACTTTCCTATCTGGTGGCTGGGCTGGGACAGCAGCAGGACAGGCTCAGCTAAGTCTGTCATCTGGAGGGCCTACTATGGCCCAAGTGTCCAAGTGAACAAGGCAGAAACTGAACGGCTTTTTATGACCTATCCTCAGAGGTCTCAGAGTGTAATTTTCATTATGCTCAATTAGTCAAAGCAGTCATTGCCCACCCAAGTTTAAGAGACTCTCCTGCTCAATGGGAAACGTAGCAAAGAAATTGCAGCTATATTTTTAAAATAGCTCTTAAAAAAAGAGTGGTCTTCTGGGTTGGGCAGACAGGAGGAGAGATCACTCCGCTTCCCTTTTGGGTTGGGGGGAATCTGTTTCCAGGCTCTGGGCCCCTTTTTTGCCATCTGGAAGGTCTCATGGGAAGTGAGAATCTCAGAGGAGTATTTCTGGAGAAGCAAACTCAAGGTCTCCAGGGTCTAAGCTGCTAATGTAAATGTGAGGTGGTGGGTGTTAGGCAATAAGGAGCAGTGAGGACTGTGGCAAACTAGATGGCATGTGCCTCAATTCTCAAAGAATCACTAACACTAAGAGGGGCTCACAAAACGTGGCTGCAGATTAGATTTGGCCTTTGCTTTGTAGCTCTTGACATTTAATAAAAGAATTTGTGTCAGAGATAGATGGGACCTCAGAGATTACCGGTGCTACTGGTTTTCAAACATTTTTCTCAAAATCAATGGAAACTCTTTCTCAGTCAAGATCTTATAGAAGAAGTAAATGATTTAGAACATTTAACAATAACTGGAATGGGGAGCCCAGAATCCCACATCAGCTTTCTGCTTTTTTCTGAGGGTGCTAATAAAAATCTATAGGGTTCCAGGAAATCCAGTTTGAACATCACCAGTTTAGCCTCTTTATTAAAAAAAAAAAAAAAAAAATCCTAAGCTCAGGAGTTGGAGGTTGCTGTGAGCTGTGACGCCATAGCACTCTACCAAGGGCAATAAAGTGAGATCCTGTCTCAAACAAACAAACAAACAATAGGCCAGGTACATGGTGGCTCACAGGTGTGTGGGAGGTGGGTGGATTGCCTGAGCTCGAGACCAGCCTGAGTGAGATCAAGACCCCGTCTCTACTAAAAATAGAACAAACTAGTCAGGTGTTAGGGCAGACACTGTAGTCCCAGCTACTGGGGAAGCTAAGGCAAGAGGGACAAGAGTTTGATGTTGCTGGGAGCTATGACACCATAGCCTTCTTTGTGCGTCCAACAGAGTGAGACTCTGTCTCAGAAAAAAAAGAGAGAGAAAAGTGAGGCCTCAAGCAGAGAAGTGACCCACCCAAATTCATATTGTAGCAGAGCGGGGCCTTGAATCTAGGTCTTTTTTGGCACGAAGATCTGTGCCCTTTATACCAGCAATGGAATGAATACCTTGAGTACAGACAACCAGGGGTCCTCCAACTGCGGCCCGCGGGCCACATGAGGCGGTGTGATTGTATTTGTTCCTGTTTTCTTTTTTTACTTCAAAATAAGATATGTGCAGTGTGTATAGGAATTTGTTCATATATATATATATATTTTTTAAACTATAGTCCGGCCCTCCAACGGTCTGAGGGACAGTGAATTGGCCCCCTGTTTAAAAAGTTTGAGGATGCCTGGTTTGCAGCCCACAGTGTTTTCTGCTGGTATTAGCTACCCCCTGATGCCTTCTGTCCCCCAGTCCCTTCCTAGCTTGCAAGTGATCTTGGTAAGGGCAAGTGACTTGCTAGGTAGTGGCTGAGAGCTAAGTCAAGGGAAGCAAAGACATTTCCCAGCCAAATGGTGGAGTGGCTGGTCTTTGTGCAAGAGCTGGGAGAGGAATGCTAGCGAAAATGAACCAGAGCTAAGGGATAAGGAGAGCTCACAGATGAAAGTCACAGTAAGTAACTCAGAAGAAAGTGAAGGGTATCTCAACATTCATTCAAGGCAGGTGTGTTGCTGTGCTTACCCTGGATCCAGGAAGTCCCAACCTCTGTCCTTGAGAAACTTCCAGTCTGGCCAGCCCCACACTGGGTGCTAATACTGGACCAGCCACCGTGGAGGCAAGCAATAGATCGTCCACGGCCCTCCAAGGCAACCTCCTCTGTGATGTCTCCCTGATCCTTTCTTCCTGTCCCCGCTGAGTCACTCCCTTCCTTCTAGGCACTGGATTGCGGCTGTTTGTATTTCTGTTAATGCTGTCTTTCCCACTTGGTTTCATTCCTTGAATGACAGGGATTGTACTAATTACAGATCAGATCAAGAGGAAGAATATTTTAAAAGCAAGAGGCAACAATGGGCGCAGGAAGAGGCAGGTGAGAGGGTCTTGGCCAAGCTCATAGGAGTCCCTGTGCGGAACCAGTGCCTCCTTTGGGCCTGGGCAATCGCCCTAGCCCTCTATGGCTGCACCCCTCTCCACTGGGCAGGGGGATAGGATGTGTCTACATAGAGCCTCCAACCTGCCCTTCCAGACCAAATTCAAGGTACCCAGGACCCCAAATTCCCCTGCCCCAGGGGCCCAGAACCTATTTTCAGCTCTTTCATGGGTCAGTTTTCCCACAGCGACCTGTTTGGACCTCTGGGTGGTCATGGAGAGGCCAAGAGGCAGCACCACTGGATGTGTGTGTGCATATGTAGGACGTCAGTTGGGATGTTCAGGGTGTGCCCTGGAGGTCCTACATAGTGAGGACTGAACCTGAGGCAGGAAGAGAAATGGAAACAGGTCACAGACCAGAGGACTCCAATTGTACACACTTTAGGGTAGGGCTTCTGAGGCTCTAAGGCTTCCTGTGCTCTTGTATTAAAGGAAGATAAGTACTTGGGACAGAATTTCTCCTCACTAGGAGATCAGGGTGATGCATAAAGTAGGAAAAGCATGGCTGGGATTCAGGCCAAATAGGGTTCCAATTCTGACTTTACCACCTTCTAGCTGTGTGACCTTACAAAAGTTACTCAGCCTCTCTGAGCCTGTTTGTGCATTTGTTCAAATGGTGGGAATAATTACTTTTTAAGACTGCTGTAAACTTTAAACAATAGGGAAGTTATGGAATATGGCAGGAACACAATAAATGTTTCTTTCCTAGCTTTTGAAATTTGTTTTCAATTTTTTTAATTTATTTATTTTTATTTTTATTTTTTTTTTTTTTTATAATTTGGGTGCAGAGCATAATACACCTGATGTGTACCTTCTGCCTGTGAAGTTTTGTGTATGGTAAAGCAGGGATATAGGAACTGGGAACCCTGGACTTTAAGAATGTCCCTGTATGTATGTATGAATCTATTTATTTATTTAGAGACAAGGTCTTGCTAGTTCACTGCAGCCTCAAACTCCCTGAGCACCAGTGACTGTCCCGCCTCCACCTCCTGAGTAGCTAAGATAATAGACATGTGCCACCACATCTGGCTATTGTTACTTTAAAATTTTTTGTAGCGATGGCATCTTGCTATGCTGCTCAGGCTGGGGACTCCTGTCCTCAAGCAATTCTCCTACCTTGGCCTCCCAAAGTGCTGGAATTATAGGTGTGAGCCACCATGTCCGGCCATTCCCCATTTTAGAATGGGTAGAGTGCTCAGAATCTTCCCAGCATTGCTGCCACAAATGAAAATGCTGGCATGAATGAAAATGAATAAAGCCAGAGCTCATCAGTAGTCCAACCTTGTCCAGAAAAATCAATACATGTCTCCCCGCATTATATAATATGTCAGTTCCTGAAAAGTTGCAGGTAAATAAATTCTTTTCCCAATTGAGCACACAATCAACATCCAGTGTCAGCCCAGCATTGTGCTAAACCACACACACAATCAGCCATGATTCTACATTTCAAGCACATACTAAACGCACCAAAAAAACTTGCCAATGGGATCATGTGGTAGACTTTTTATATAGCAAAGAACTTTTAATATGGGAAAAATTACTTCCTAATTAACATCTTATTTACTTACATATTTATATTTGCCCACTTAGATTTTAATAGTAAAGGCCTTTTTCAATTCTAGCATATGGCAAGACTTTAATAATAGCTGTTGACTAAATGAACATTGTTCAAAATCAAGGCATGCCCATAGCTGATTATCTCTCACATTCGTGTATGGGTGGATAATCCAAAACTACTGTTCTTATTTATGTTTGCCCCTGTTTCCATAAGTACCGTGTGGGGGAGGAAAAGCAGCCCTTCACTAGGCCTATTGTAACCAAGGCACCTAGAGAACTGGGGTCCTCAACTCAGGACCTGAAAAGTCTGGGGCTTAGCTCAGCTGTTGCCAGTAGGGAAAGCCCTGCCAAAGGGCCATCCTCCCAGGCATGCAGGCTGGGAGCCCCAAAGGTTAAGCCCCTGCTTTCCCCAAGAACCCCACACCCTCTCATCTCCCAGCGCTGGACATCTGACTCACAAAGTCTATGCCTTACTTTCCAGCCCTTGTCTCTGTCCAGAAGCAGGCTTCCTCTCTCATCTAGGCTGTTGGTGACCTTGTGCACTTGAGTGCACTTATTGGGTTGACACTGTTTTTTTTTATACTTTATTATTTCTCTTTTTTTTTTTTTTTTTAGAGACAGAGTCTTACTTTATCACCCTTGGTAGAGTGTTGTGGCGTTACAGCTCACAGCAACCTCCAACTCCTGGGTTTAGGCGATTCTCTTGCCTTAGCCTCCTAAGTAGCTGGAACTACAGGTGCCAGCCACAATGCCTGGCTATTTTTTTTGTTGCAGTTTGGCCGGGGCTGGGTCTGAACCCACCACCCTCGGTATATGGGGCTGGTGCCACACTCACTGAGCCACAGGTGCCACCCTATTTTTTTTTTTATTAAGTCATTTGTACACAGATCATGAATACATGTATGCCATTGTGGGATTCAATGTGTTGATTATTTGTACGAATTGGAGTGCTTACATCCTACTAATTAACATATTGGGTTGACACTTACTAAGCTTCTCTTTTACCATGGACCCTGAGCTGGGGGCTGCTGACACATGACTGAGTAAAACCTAACCCTGGCCTCTGGGGACACGGTTGAGTGGAAAGAATCAGGAAGGTTGGATAGAGGATTCCACAGCACCAGGGAGAACGCTGGGGAAATTTGGGTGGTGTTTTGAAGGATGAGTAAGAGTTCATTAAATTGGGAGGAGAATCCTAGAGGGAGGGAGCAACACAGGTAAAAGTGCAGAGGTGTGAATGGGCAGATGTGCTTGGGGCCTTGCCAGGAGCAGGCATGGTAGGGCAGAGGTGTGGAGGTAAGAAAGGCTGGGCTGGGAAGAAAAACAGGGCCTGGGGGAGAATACTTTCCCCCACTCTGGATCTTGGATTTTAACTGAGGGTCCCTGCAAGGGTTTAGACCAGGGCCTGATACGATCAGATCATCTGGATGTTAGGAATTACTCTGACAGCTATGGGAAATGGATTGAGGGGATAAAAGACACACTTAATTTTGTGCACTACTGCGTCTCTAGCACTTAGTAAGAGCACAGGCAAAGATTAAGTGCTCAGTGTTTGTTGAAGGGATCAAAGAGTGGCTTGGTGTGGAACTTATTGCAGGAGTCCAGGGAAAGGTCCTGAACTAGGAATATGGGAGTCCAGAGGGGGCTGGACATGGAAAAGGCACAGGGCAGGGAAATGGACCCAGGCCAGGAAGTTCAGCAGAAAGGATTTCATGTGGGGAGCTAATTCAAAGGTATTGGAAGAGCAGCAGCAAAACAGAACAAAACATGGTACTGGGGGAAACTCAGAGATTAGCAACATCAGAAGATGATGCCACCCTTGGGCTGGAGGGACCAAAGTCGTGTCACCTGTCCCTGAAGCCAGAGTCCCTGGCGCAAGCTAGGATCATGAAGAGGAGTGTCAGGGAGGGGTTGGATTTCCCAGAAAGCAGCATGTGAGGTGGAGGCTAGCATGCAGGGGGTTCATCAGAGGAGGGTTTCCTCCAGAGAGCGGAGGGAAGGGAGGAAGGAAGGGGCAAGACTGGGCAGAGAGAAACGCTGGGCTGTGACACAATCTTAGGAAAAAACCTCAGGTGACCCCATGTGGGAGATCTGAAGCTGAGATGCTTTTCAGAGGTGGCCTGAGTTGAGCCAAAGGGACAGGACCTTTACTTTCTCATGATTAGCAGTCACTGGATATGGAGTCCTGGGAAGGGAGTGTCACCTTGGGTGTGGTGGCTCTTCTCAGTCAAGGCAGCTCCTGATAGGCACTTCCTGCAGTCATGGAAACAGACCCTTCAGACACGAAGGGGGATTTGGGCAGCATATTGCAGCAACAGCCATCATACAGAAGCAATACCGATGGGCTGCCTAGCCGGGGCTGGAGCCACAGACTCGGTGCAGGCAGCTGCCCCAAACCAAAAGACGGAACAAGTAGCCAGGGCATCCTTCTGTTCCTCCTCCCTCCCAATCTCCCTCCAGGGCCTCATGCTGGGCAACTGGGCTGGAAACCAGTGGGCAACCAGAGCTGACAAGAGCCAGCCCCAGGGAACTTAGCAGGGGAGGGCAGGGAACAGTGCTGAGAGAAAAGGGTCTAGGAAGGACCCAGTGACAGGCTATGTGAGATAGGGAAAAGGCAGATTCAAGGGGCAATGACTGTCAGCGATTTCAGTCCCCTCCTCCCTCCCGGGGTTGGTGGGGGCTGGGTGGATTGCACATGCTTTTCTGGGAAGATGAAGATGAGGGGGCACACCTTGGAGGAAGATGCTCCTGGGCCAAGCTGAGTTTGCCATTCAGGTGCAGATCCCCAGCTGGCAGCTCAGAGGACCTTAACTTCCTAAAAGACTGAAAACCTTAGGAGGGCTCCCTTCTGGCCATTGGACCCTGAAGAGCACCCTCTTCAGCACGGAACCCTTTGTGTTACCTGCCACCCTTGCAGCTCCCTGCCCTGGTCCTATACCCTTGGCCTGGCCTGGCCACCATCATTCATACTCACCTGGAATAACTCCTTCACGACCCCACACATAGGTCAAATACTTCTTCTAGATGGAGTCTCTCTAATTCCTGTTTTCCCTATAAATTGTAATCTCCTTTGCCAGCCCCCAAGAGTGCTTGGGAATGTGATAAGCTAGTTAACTGCAAGGCTTCTGTTTCTTCCACTGTGAAATGGGGCAAAAATAATCCTATAGGATGCTTCTGACACAAAAGCAATACATGCATAGTGCTAAGAACAGTGCTCCGCATATAGTAAGCCTTGAAGTTAGCCATTAGTATTACTTTAATTTTCATCTTCTAAACACCAGAGTCTAGCCATTAGTACACGCTTCATTAGGACTTGTTGAATGAATGGTGAATTAATAAGGAAAGGGATTTATTCTTGGGGCTTGACCTTGTTTTAGAAAATTAAGTATTTAGCAGAAGTGCAGGAAGGATCTTATCTGATAATAGTTATCTACGTTGGGTGTCCAGGGATGGCAAACTGACCCGGTTCTCTCGAGACAAAAAAAAAAAAAAAAAACCCACAGATTTTAGAGTTATTTTCAGGAAGCTTTGTGCAGGCTCTCGCACACGTTTCAAGCTCACCCAAATCACACCGCACGAATACACGCAGGCCATCTGAAAGGGTTGTCCGAGTGCAGGCAACATCCTTGCGATGTCCAGAAAGACTTCCACCCGCCCACCCGGGCCCTAGACCCTGCAGCGCGTGAGGCCCGAGTGGGGGCAGGAATCTGGCGGTGGCCACGCAGGCCCCTTCCGCCCGCTCCCCACATCCTTTGTTTCCCACCAGCCCTGGCTCAGGAAGCTCTCTCGGCGAGTCACCGCGAAGGGGCGGCCCGGGAGCCTGGAGAAGCTATTTCCGTGCAATCCGGGCGGGCGGCAGGCGCGGGAGGGGCGTGGAGGTGGAGGCAGCGCAGAAGGCTCCGTGTTTGCTTTTATTTCATCCAACAGAAGGTTCTATTTGTGGAAGCGAACAGACGCCGGGGATTAGAGCTGGGAGGGGGCAGGAAAAGGAAAAAAAGCCATAACCACTACCACGCACAGGTCTTCCCCGGAACTACCGCGTGGGGGGTGAATGACTGATTCTGGAATTCATCACCTTCCTTATCCCCACCTTCCTCCGCTGCAGCTCAGCCTTGGTGGCGCCCACGGCTCCAACCGGAGCTCCCCAGGCGCGGGACGGTGGGGGATCCCCGGGACAAAAGGCGTAAACGCGGGTCTGCAGCGAGCGCCGGGTGCAGAGAATCCTGGAGCGCGAACCCGCCTAGTTCTTGCAGCCCATTGTGCTTGCTGTGAATGAGGTGCGCGCACCAATCAGCGGTCACTTCGCCCCCGTGGCCACGCCCCTTCCCCGGGACCCTTACGTCACGGGAACTTTTCCACCGCCCCCTCCTTTTGCTTCTAGCGCAGTGTCCGGGGCCTGCTGGAGGGTGCGCGCCGCCTCCTGCCAAACCCAGCCCGGGGGGCGTGTGCGCGCGCCCAAGCCAGTCTGGGACGCACCACCTGCGCCCGAGCGCGCGCCTCCTGGAGCATCCCCAGCCCTCAGCCACCCCATACCCTCCACTTCCAGTTCTCCTCCCCCAACCTCCCTCCCTCCGCTCCGGTGACTGCTCGCCGGGCGGCGGGGCCGGAGTCGTCGTAAGCCACCTCATTGCACAACCCGACTTCCCAACTGTTTACACAGGCCGGCTTGTGAGTGTATGTGTATACAGCGTGAGTCACCGGGAGGCGGAGGAGGTGGAGGAAAAGGAGAAGGAGGAGTGCACTGGCCGGGATCGGTGCGGCGCACACACTCACTCACACTCAGTCACTCTCTCCGAGCGCGTCTCGCTCGCTCTCACACGCCGGGAGCTCAGGGGCGCGCAGGATCCCGAGCGCCGCGGAAAAGTTGCTCCAGCTTTTGGTCCAGACCAAGTATTTTGGGAAGTGCATTTGCTCCCGTGGCTCTGGCGAGCCTGCTGAATCCTGTCCTCAAGGCTCTGGACCCCGGGAACACAAGCTGCCGCTGCCCGCCTTCTCCAGGACTGTCGGCAGCCTCGGCAACAATAGAGGCGCCCGCCCCCAGCGAGCGGCCCAGAGCCGGCACCCGCGGAGGTCCGAGGACTCGAGCCGGCCTCAGTCCTCCGGACGCACGGCCAGCACCAGGGAGCGGCCCCAGCTTTGCCCCGCGTGGGGGCCGAGCCGAGTCCCCTTGGCAAACTCCATCCCGCGGGCTGGGAGAAGTCGCGGCGCGGGCGCCGAGCTCACAGCACCTTCCCGCGCGGATCCGGGGACTTACAAAGCCGGGGCCGCTTGGGCCCAGGACGGGATGCGGGCCGGTCCCGTGCGCTCTGCCATGAGCGGCGCCTCGCAGCCCCGCGGCCCGGCCCTGCTACTCCCGGCCTCCCGGGGCGCCCCAGCCAAACGCCTACTGGACGCAGACGATGCGGCGGCTGTGGCAGCCAAGTGCCCGCGCCTCTCCGAGTGCTCCAGTCCCCCGGACTACCTCAGCCTCCCCGGCTCGCCCTGCAGCCCTCAGCCTCCGCCCGCCGCACCGGGGGCCGGCGGCGGCTCCGGGAGCGCCCCGGGACCCAGTCGCATCGCTGACTACCTGCTGCTGCCCCTGGCCGAGCGCGAGCATGTGTCCCGGGCGCTGTGCATCCACACTGGCCGTGAGCTGCGCTGCAAGGTAAGCGCCCTGGGGCCAGGACCTGGCTGCGGTCAGGGCCGCGGGACGCCGTGGCAGGCGGACCCCTTGGGGTCGGTCCCGCCGGCCGCACAACCAAAACTTGTGCATGGGCAAGAAGGGTGAGGGGGTTTAGTCGGATCTGGTGGATTGAGGGTTTTCTGGCGGTCAGGAGGAAGTGCAGTGTTCAATTGCTTTAGCTCTATATTCCTTCCCTTAGTGCTCAGTTTAGTGCGCGGCGCTCCATATAAGTTGTGGAATTGAAATGGATTCCAGGGCCATGCCGTTCTCCTCATTCTCCACCCCTACCTCCCCCCCTCCCCCGGGGTCCTGGAAGGACACTGTGCACTGGGTGCCTCTTTGGAGCTTGGAGCGGCTGGCGGCTCCCTCTCCGGGGTTTCACGGCACCCGGGCTCAGCTGTAGGTAGCAAGGGAGTGGGAAGACCGTACCCGGCTCCTGCCTTGGGGATTCCGCCCTGAACCCGCGCGGGGACGGGAACACCGCCCTCCCAAGGGAGCGGTCTGAAGGAGTCTTCCAGCCGAGGCGGGGGAATTTGCCCGGAATAGAAATGGAAAACCCACTCCAGCTGGGCACCCTTGCCTCGGTTCATTTTATTTTCCGGCTAGAGATTTTCATTTGAACCTTGGGATCCTGTCCAGGAGGAGAAGATAACAGCTCCTAGAAACAGGATCCGCCGGGTCCTCTGCCAGCTCCCAAAGACGCAGAACGTCCCCACAGGCACTCCACGGAACCCTCCGGCTGCTCCTTTCTCTTGAAAGATAGGATCACCCCTGTTCAAGTCTTGGGTTTTCCGCAACTTACCTGACACCCCCGCCGCCCCGCGCCAGTCCCAGGGCTTGCTGCTGCCACCTACTGTCCGACCCGAATGAAATTCCAAATGCATAATCAAGCTCAGTTTAAAGGGGGAAAAAAATCTTTTCTTCTCAATGGTTGGGGCTATGAGCTGTTTTGGGGAAAGCGTGTGTGGTAGGATGGGGTGCAGTGCCGGGGGCAGCAGGGGCGTTTTTCTCGCTGGTGCTAGAGCAGCCAGGCTCAGGTGGGGTGGGTCTGGCCATTGTGCAACCCCTTCCAGTTCCTCCAAGCAGATAATAGCTGGATCCAGATGGTGACAGCCCGTGTGTCACCGTTTCCAGTTGAGTCTAGGGTATGAGTAACCGGACTAAACAAAAAGCCCTTAAAGAGACCAGGCAGCTTCTTAGAAGAGATTCTCCCTATTTCTGTGACTGGAGAGGGCTGGGTTGGGGTGGGACAGGGCAGGAATAAACAACCAAATTCAAAAGCCCTTCGGAAGATCCCATAGCCCTCCTGTGGGAGTTGTAACTGAAGGCTGCTTACATTTGAGACAGACTATAGGCAGGTTGCTTAAGCGGGTGAGTTGTCACAGTTGCTCCCTCCAAGTCATCCGTTCCTTCTGACTAATGACAGCTCTGCATGTTCTCTGGCCCCTGCTTCCCCTTGGAAGCTGCAGAGTCACCACATTCTGTGGCCTCTCCGTGCTGAGCACTTTGGGTCTGCAGGAGACTCCTGCATGTTCAGGGACGGCTTTTCAGCTCCTGGAGGTGCCAAGGGGCCCCTCCATCAGCCACTCAATAGCGGTTGCCTGTGAAAAAGGAAGAACCAAGAAGGGTGGGGGCTCTGCTTAGCTCTCAGGATCTGATGGTCACACAAAAGACAAAACATGTACAGAAAAAGACAGTTCTTTCAGATCATCTCTGGGAAAGTGGGTAACTCTTTGAGTGTCTGCTGGCCCAGAGCGTAGGTGCTAAGGGTTTTGGGGTGTCAGGGGCAGTGGGCTGAGTAAGTTGGGGTAGCCGGGATATAGGAGTGCATGAATGAAGCTTACGGTCATCCAGAGTCCACCCATTGAGAACTTCTGCATAGCTCTCTAAGGGGTTTGGGAGGCAGCCTCTCTCTCTCTCTGTCTAGCCCTCTAAACCAGGCCACCTTTCCTCTGCAGGTGTTTCCCATTAAACACTACCAGGACAAAATCAGGCCTTACATCCAGCTGCCATCACACAGGAACATCACTGGCATTGTGGAGGTGATCCTTGGGGAAACTAAGGCCTACGTCTTCTTTGAGAAGGACTTTGGGGACATGCACTCCTATATGCGAAGCCGGAAGAGGCTGCGGGAAGAGGAGGCCGCCCGGCTTTTCAAGCAGATTGTCTCTGCCGTTGCCCACTGCCACCAGTCGGCCATTGTGCTGGGGGACCTGAAGCTTAGGAAATTCATCTTCTCCACGGAGGAGAGGTGAGTGGCCACCACAGCTCCTCCTGTGGCCTTTTGGAACCAAAGTGAAGGTGCAGGTTGTGCACTTAGTTGCAGTGTGCTGGTGCAAAATGAAACCAAGGGCTCAGTTGTCCCAGATTTAGTATTTAGGAGTTCTGCTCCTGAGGAGTCACGGCCAAGGTTGGTTTATTCTGTACTCTCTTGGATGGGGCCTGGGGGCACCTTGGTGCTTCTGTAGGATGGCGTGTGTTGACAGGGTTCTTAACCCATTTTTACCCCAGATTCGGGTTTATTCCCTATTGTTGTCAGAAAGGTCAGTCTTCTGGGGTGCAACTATCACCCACCCTTCACAATATTGACTTCTAGGGGAAGTGTTCAAATTTTTACTTATACCAAGTGTTTTTTTTTTTTTTTACCTAGGAGGTATCACAGAGCTATCGGGACTGACATTTTTGCAGAGCCCTGCCTCTTCCTTTTTATGGCATGCCTGTCTCATCACAGGCTGGGTCCTCCACACTTTGATCATGTCCTCTCATGACTTCTTAAACATCATGTCTGAATACATCTTCAGAAAACAGTCATATTGAATAGTAAATGGGTGTTGGCTAGCACTGATTGCTAAATATAGATCATGGCTTACCTTATAAAGAACGAGATGAGCTTGATAAGAGAATAATGAGGCATTAAGATTCAAAGTTGAGGTTTCAGATGAAAAAATTCAGCAAGCCTCATGGGATAGAACATACCTGATTTTAAGAGGTGGACCACATCCCTTATGGAAAGATTAAGAGCAATAAAATACAATTGTGGAGGTGGGGATGGGTTATTCTGTTGTTAGAGGTAAGCTTATCCTACCTCTAACCAAAAAAAAGATATAGTTTTACCTTTCAACTTCAAAGCATACAAAAAGTACAGGGTTGAGTTGCTTTAAAGCATGACTTTGTATCTGTCCTTGCAATAATTATTGAAACATCCTGATTAGCAAAGAAAAGCATTGCAGTGAAGAAGTTTCCAATTCCTGGAACACAATCCTTTGATATGATGATGTGTTTTCTGAAACATGCTTTACACACCTCCTTACTGGCTTTTGAAATCTGCATTGCACAGGCGAATGTCATAGGCATGGGGTTTGGCAACCCAAGGGTTAAGCAATGGCAGGCTGACGCCAGTCGTGTAACTAGCACAGGTGCAGGGTTTTAGTACTACAGCAGCCAATCAGGGGCAGACAGTGTGGGTTGAGTCATATTTTCCGTTTACAGAACCAATGGGTATTTTACATAACGACAGGGAGGTCACGCTGAGGACATACCGAAGTTAGCACATGTATACTACACTCCAGGGAACAGGAAGGCAGGAAGAAGAAAAAAAATACCAGACCTTTGAGAGGAAAAGGGATTGACCCATCAGCCAGTACCAAATGTTTGCATTTAACTTCACAACAAGTGACCTACTGAAAACAGGGCTATTTCAAAGAAGCAGGGACAGGCAGGCTGCCACCGGATATTAGAGGTTCTCCACGTGGCTTTGGGCTTTGGGGGATCCAGGAGACTTGCGTGACTGACTCTGAATGAGGAGGCACCTGCAGTTTCATAAGAGAGCCTTTGACTAAAGGATTTTCAGACTTTAGTTGCTTCCTGAACAGAGACCTCCATGGATAATAAATATGCTGATGAGGTGATGTGCTGTCCTAGGGGTTGTGTGCACCCATGGGGGAATTAATTTCATTAATTGGAGGGGCCCTGTGTCCCTCAAATTCACCGGCTATTTTTATTTGTTTGAATAACCTCTCCATCCGGGCTAAATGTTCTTTGCAATTAAACACCCCAATAAATGTAATTAACATTCCTTGCAACTTTCCCATCATAATTATCATATCTTGGGCCCAGGTGGACAAAGTTCCCTCTGTGTGTGTGTATAACTGTGGGTGCGAATAACGGTGACTTTGGGCTCTGTGCTCTGGTAAGGCAAAGTGTGGATCCAAGTAGCCCTGACAGGCAATGGGCATGTTAAGAAGGTCTGTAGGGTACTCAGGCCATCTTAAGAAGTGGGATATACTGCTCTTCCCCTCTGGCTTTTGTAGAAAATGTCAGCATTCCCCTGAGAAAGGCTCCCAGTTCTGCCATGTGAACTTGGTAAATTGTGCAACCCCATTAGGATATCTCTTCTATGCCCTACCATTATGAATGCTATTTGGGGCTTTGCATCATACCCTCCACCCCAGGTGCTCTCTTGATACTTTGTAAACGTTTATTGCAGATAGTGTTGGTTTGTGAAATCACCAGCGCTGGGTGGTTGCAGGGCACTAGCTGGATGAAGGGGTAGATGGCATTCCTTGGGCCTTTGCTGTCAGTGCCTGTGGGCGCTGTTATTGGGAAGCCTTTGTTTTTTGTAGCAGCTGGTCTGGAAATAATGGCTTGGTTCTTGTCTCCCGCAGAACCCAGCTCAGACTGGAAAGTCTGGAAGACACTCACATAATCAAGGGGGAAGACGATGCTTTGTCAGACAAACATGGCTGCCCAGCCTACGTGAGCCCTGAGATCCTCAACACCACGGGGACCTACTCGGGAAAGGCCGCGGACGTTTGGAGCCTCGGGGTGATGCTCTACACCCTTTTGGTTGGACGATACCCCTTTCATGACTCAGACCCCAGTGCCCTTTTCTCTAAAATTCGACGTGGACAATTCTGCATTCCCGACCACATTTCCCCCAAAGCCAGGTGCCTCATTCGCAGCCTCCTGAGACGGGAACCTTCTGAGAGACTCACAGCTCCTGAGATCTTACTCCATCCCTGGTTTGAATCGGTCTTGGAACCTGGATACATTGACTCAGAAATGGGAACTTCAGACCAGATTGTTCCAGAGTACCAGGAGGACAGTGACCTTAGTTCCTTCTTCTGCTAATCCCCCAAACCTCAGAAACCTCATAATTCTCACACATGGCATTTCCATTTCTAAAGATGGACAGGCCCTTTGGCGTGGTGCCGGCCAGATATGTGACTGCTTCATGACTGTTAGCTGCTGAACTCAACGTGGCACCTCCTCTTACTTGTTGGGATGAGTGACTCTTGATCTGAGCAGTGCACAGTCTGACTGGCTGCTCTGCAAAGTTGTTTCCCTTCTTAAGGAACCCTCACCAACTGTCCCTGTCAGATTTGAGGGATGTGGATCTTTCATAGGGGGCAAAGAGTTTGGACATCCTCCGCTGTGTGGTCAAGTGTATTGAACTGGAACATTCGAATGGAAGAGGAAGCAAATCGCACAAAGGCATTTTGGGCAACAAGAGGGTGACAAATAATTTAGGCCAATAATCCTGCCATCTTGGAATTTGTCTTTGGTAGCTAGACTGGCTACCACAGCTTCTCTGATGGGCAAGTTCTTTTTTTGGTTTGTTTTAACACTCATCTTTTCTTCACACTCACATTTTACCAGTGACTCTGCTCCGTTTTGGGAGCAGACTATCTTTAGTTGCTCAGGAGCCTGATGGAACCATGAACCTAGACTGTGTCCTTTGTTTCCTGCCAAGACCTCATCTGCACTAATGCCTTCCCCCTGACCTTGACGCTCTTCCCGTTTAGCTACAGAAGCACTTACCAGCTAACATGGAAAAGTATCACAAAAGATTTGATCGCCCAGCTATTTTCAGAACTCTGAGCTCAGAGAGAGAGAGACTGCAGATTTTAAAGAATAATTAAGTCCCCTCCCACCCCCTGCCAATTTGTTAATACTTACCTTTTCCCCAAGACCATCTCAGGGTGGTGCATTTTATCCAGGAGGAGAAAGATAAGGAGGCTCCTACCCCTCCCTGCTCTCCCAAGAGCAAACAATCTTTGTGCATTGAAGAAAGTAAATTCTGGATAGTCTTAGAAGACTCTCAGACTAACTTCCAGAATTCTGCTTTACTCCCTCCCAGATGTGGTCTTCCCCTGGTATTGTGTGTGCACCTGGGGTTTTGCATGGTGGGTTGTTAGTATTTCCAGTGTGTGGTTTATGAGTACATCTGCATAATTGGCTTCTGGAGTGAAATAGCTGGCCCCAAATCCTTAAAGTCAGAAGGGACTTTAAAAATCATCTGATCCCACCTCTTTCCTCTTTCTGCCACCTCCCAATGCAGAAATCCCCTCTTGAGCTTTTGAAGGTGGAAATCCAGCCTCTGGATGCTTCCAGAGATGGGAATTCACTCCCTACAGCAGATAAGAGAGACTGCAACTTGTACTAAGAAACAAGTTCAGTTGAAATGTCAGTCACTGTCTAGGACAGTGCTGAAATCAGGGGGTTAAACGGGTAAATAAAACATACTGTATTTTGAGAAATGGCACAAAAACAGGCATCTTTAAGGGCTATGCCTAGACAAACTACTAATGTGCATTGTGAGAATGCTGTGTATACCTCACGTACTGTGTACTTTGTACATAGGTTGTACCTTTTATACATAGGTCTGATACTGTTTTGTTGTTTTGGCTCTGAGGCTTGTTTTGTCGTCTGTGTCTGTCTGAATAACCTGCGTGTCTAAAACCACGTGAAATGTGAATGATTATTGGCAATATTACCTTGACGGAGTCATGGGACTTAAGACGAGGGAGAACAGAGGCCTCTGTCGCACTAATGCTCTTGTGGTTGCTCGACTGTTGTATCTGTGATACGTTATCCAACTAAGGACTCGGGGCTGGCAGGGGCTTCTGCCGGGAAAGCTAGAAACACTAGATTCTTCCTGTACATATGTGTATATATGTGAGCAGTGAGACGGCAGTTTCTGACTTGTAGAGAAATTTTAATAAATCTGGTTTTGTAAATAGAGGTGGTGAATTTCTTTTCTTTTGTGTATTTCTTTTAAGCCCCATCTGCCTTGGCTTTTTGCAATTTCATACTGGGGTGCAAAAGTACCTGACCTCATGACTTACGGTCTGGGGGTGGGGGGGCTTGGGGAAGATGGAAAAGTAGACAGATGAAGATTATTATATATGACTTTTGACAAATTTGGGGCAATTTGGTTTTGATGGGTGAATCGCATTGGTGGAACCAAGTTGATGGATGCTTTGGGTTGAATTTGGAATTGAGAGACATTTGAAGAGGAGGAGGCATAAATAAAGCTTGAGTTGTAGAAGAATATTTCTGGAGTTTAGTCTTTTTTGAGCCAGGGACCTATGAGAATTTGACAAAAAGCTGTGGACATCCTCAGAAAAATGCCACGTATATACAACAGAATTTTGTTCTGACAGGTTCACGTGGGTCCCTGAGGCATCCTGGGACTTCTGTTGAGAATCCCTTCCCCAACGTTAGACCTAGTTAAAATGGCTAATGGAGGCTTTTTATTTTTTCTTTCTAAAAGTGTAAAAAGGGAAATGGAAGCAGGGAAAACCAAAGGTGACATTAATTTGAATTATAAAGGTAGAGAAATAAAGGATGTTTGATTTAATTAGGTTTATAGTTTCATTATTACTTCAGAATCTATTCAAAATGAAGTAAATTAGCATCCAGACCAATTTTTTAAAAATACTTTGCTTTATAAAGTGTAATAAACACAGAAAAATGCACATATAAGTGTGCAGCTCAGTAAATTTTCACAAGCTGAATGAACAGACTGGTGTAACCAACAATCACATCCAGAAGGCAAAACAGTGGTGAGACCTCAGAAGGCCCCTTCTGCCCCTTCAGTGCAGGCCTGGCTCCTGCTCCAAGGGTAACCACCATGGGATGGAATTTCAACTCTAAACTAAAAATCAGACTAAAGGCTACTTGTCAACTCTGGGCTTCCATGGAGAAGTATACAGAAGTTACTGATGACACAATTGCCTTTTCCCAGGAGGCAGGCTGACATTACCCAAGAAAGCAGACCTGTGACATTGAAGTTGGTGCAGCTCTGGCCTTCTGACCTAGGAACCTAAGAAATGGATAAAGTGGGCAGTGGCTCAGTGGGTAGGGCGCTGGCCTCATATACCAAGGGTGGCTGTTTCAAACCCAGCCCTGGCCAAACTGCAACAAAAAAATAACTGGGCGTTGTGGCGGGTACCTATAGTCCCAGCTACTCAGGAGGCTGAGGCAAGGGAATTGCCTAAGCCCAGGAGTTGGAGGTTGCTGTGAGCTGTGTGATGCCACGGCACTCTACCGAGGGCGATAAAGTGAGACTCTGTCTCTACAAAGGAAAAAAAAAATGGATAAAGCACTTCAGAAGCAATGTGGGAAATGGCGAAGGGCTTGGATAGCTTAGAAACTAGGAGGCTGGGGGTTGCTCTAGGTAGGGCCATCCCATGAGGAAGACCTTAAACCCCGAAGTTCTAGCAGCAGGCCTAAGAACACGCATTGCAGTGTCTTCCTGCTCCAGTGAATCCAGGTGGGGCTCAGCATAGCTCCTTGGCATACAAAATGCTAATACTTTGTACTTCACCAAGCTTTTAATCTAAACATTTCAAAATACTTTGCAAGCAATTAAGGTTACAACACCCCTTTGTACTGTTGTTTGCATGCACCAAGTGAAGAGAAATATGGGTCAGGATTGGCTGGAATGACATGTGATGCCACAAATCCATAAATTTTATCTCTGCTAAGGTTGGAACAAATCTGGGGCAACAGCAACCATTTAAATGACAGAAGGTCCGAATAAATCACAGAACCAAGAGCAGTGGACGGTCACTTCAGTGAAAAGCTGATCACTTTTGGTTTCTCTTGTGTCCTCAACATACTTGTCATTTAAGTGAATCATTCAAGTAACATCTCAGTGACCATATATTCATATCATACTTTCTAGGAGTTCTCCCCCTCCCCTTTTATAGTAATAGCAGTTGCATGAAATAGGCAAGTCAAATATGTCCCCATTTTATAGATGAGAAAACAGGCTCAAATATCTTTTAGTAGCCCTTCAGGAGTACGTAGCTCAGAGCTGGCATATGAACTTGGGTTATTGGCCCCCATGCTCAGTGTTGCTTCTATGTCTGTAAACAATTGTACAAAGTCTTGTGGTCAAAATAATGATGTAAGGAAATGGTTCAGAACAAATACTAATACTGATCTTTAGTTCCATTAACATCTTCAAACGATCCAGCACATTAGTCATAATGCTTTGGAAGCATTACCAAAGATAAGAGATCTAGTATTCATTCAACAAACACTGTACATCTACCACATGCCAGACATTATGGTAGACCCTTGGTAAGCAGGTGACCAAAACTCACTTCTATATTACTGGATGGAAAGCCACATAAAGTCAGGGACTGTGACAGTTTTATTTTCCTCTGAGTTCCCAGCACCCAGCACAGTGCCTCCATGAGGAATGCGTTAAATGTTAATATGGATGGCCGGGTAGATGGACAGATGAATAAATGGGTGGGAGGGTGATGAATGGATGGATGGATGGATGGGTGGATAGACGGATGGATGAATAGGTAGATGGATGGATAGGTGGATGCGTGGGTGAATGGAGTGTGCTTGAATACCTCCAGTAGCTCAGAGCCTTATAGGTCTTCAAGTCAGAGAGCCAAGAGCAGGGAAGTAGAAATCTTGAGACTGGAGACCCCTCCTAGCTCTGAAGCTCTCCTGCTGTCTGCCTGGTTCTCATTTGTTCATCCCTAACCAGGAGTGATACTGTTCAATTTCTCTTGACCCTTTGGCTGCTATTTTGTGAAAACAGTCTATGATCATTGCTAGAGTAGGTATGACTTCTTTTTAAAACCAGACACAGGCAGCGTGATTTGGATCCTTGCCTAATTTCATTCTGGATGAGGAAAGGCATCATAGCAATGAAGATTACAGAATTGACTTTTCAACATGGCTTGACTGGGAAAAGGAGGGCAAATAATTAACTATTAGTTAACCACTGTCCCTGCCGCCTTTCCAAAAAAAAGAGAAGCATGACCAACTCTTGGAAACTGTCCACACCAGATTTCAGTTGATTCTTTAATGATTTTGATTGCTGTGGACAAGTCTGTGGTGTGTGGAAGAATTATACCTCAATGCTGCTGGAGGCTTTACAGCCTGTACTTCAGCCACTCTGTTAGATGGATGATTTTTTCCTCATTTACCAGATGTTGGTGCTAAATAAAACCCAGGGGCTAACGAGTTTGCCCAGTCACATAGCTAATGAATGGGTGAGTGACTAGATCTTTGCCCTTTTCCATCCTGTGCCTTCCATATGGGGCTGATGTGTTAGGCCAGCAGCAAGACATCTTCTTTTTGGAGCAGCCATTTTACTGGAAGATTTCTTGCCAGGGAGAGTGTAGTGTGCTGGGTCAGTCCTGATTTTGGTCTATGATTTCTGACAGTTGAAATCTAAAAGAGAGGGCGGCACCCGTAGCTCAGTGGGTAGGGTGCCAGCCACATACACCCAGGTTGGCAGGTTGGAACCCAGTCTGGGCCAGCTAAATGACAGGGACAACGGCAACAAAAAAATAGCCAGGTTTTGTGGCGGGCGCCTGTAGTCCCAGCTACTGGGGAGGCTGAGGCAAGAAAATCGCTTAAGTCCAGGAGCTGGAGGTTGCTGTGAGCTGTGTGATGCCATGGCACCCTACCAAAGGGCCATAAAGTGAGACTCTGTCTCTATAAAAAAAGAAGAAAAAAAGAAAAGAAAAGAAAGAAATTTAAGAGGGAGTACTTGTGATGTACCAGGTCTCACGCTTCACAGGAATTAGCAACTGATTACCTCCCAGCACTCCCTGAGGCAGTGCTGGTTTCATCCTCTTTTGTTGCTGAAGGCTGTGTGACCTTGAGCTAAGGCTCAGAGAGTAAGAGGTTTGCCCGAAGTTACACAGCACAATAGTCATTTGCTAATTCACACACCCAGAGCCCTTGGCAGGAAGGCTTCACTGTTTCTCTGTTTTTTGAGCTGGGAGGGGACTTTATAAACAATTTAGTCACAAATGCACCATGATATCCTGGGACAGAAAGAGGACATTAGTGGAGAAATGAGTGAAGTCTGAATAAAATCTGGAGTTTAATTAATAGTAATGTACCAGTGTTAGTTTCTTAGTTGTGACAAATGTACTATGGTACTGTAAAATGGTAGCATTAGAAGAAGCTGAGCGAGGTAAATGTGGGCATTCTCTGGGCTACTTTTGCAACTTTCTTATAAATCTAAAATTATTCCAAAATAAAAAGTTTACTAAAAAAAGATTTAGTTTACACTTCCCGAAATTTCAGTGAGGGGAAGCTGCAGCTGAGAACAGGCAAGTAACAGCTAATAGCTGCTAGGTGCTCCTGACTCCAGCCTCCTGGATGTTTGCCTGTGTGTGGTGTGTAGAGCCCCCATGGTGGCTGTATTCCTAGCACTCTGGGAGGCGGAGGCAGGTGGATTGCCTGAGCTCAGGAGTTTTGAGATGAGCCTGAGCAAGAGTGAGACATGTCTCTACTAAAAATAGGAAGAATAGCCAGGTGTTGAGGCGGGCACCTGTAGTCCCAGTTACTCAGGAAGCTGAGGCAAGAGGATCTCTTGAGCCTAGGAGTTTGAGGCTGCTATGAGCTATGACACCGTGGCACTCTGTCGGGGTGACAGAGTGAGACTCTTGTCTCATTAAAAAAAAAAAAAAAAAAAAAAGAACTTGTCTAGAGCAGAATGCAGTGAGTGTAAGGGGTGCTTCCATGGAATGTGTCAGAAACACAGGACACAGCCTTTTGGAAACTGTGCTCGTAGGTCTGTGCATCAGTGAGCACCAGGCCTGGCTCTCTGTCCACCGTGAGGGCTGCGCTGCACACTCGGCCATGTTTCACTGTCCAGCAGGCCGTGGGAACACGCTGGGGAGACATCCCTGCCAGCCCCACTTGGCTGCAGTTGGAAAAGGAAGGGGTTTGGGGCTGGGAATCTAGTGCCCTTCAAACAGGTTTCTCATCCCAGCTCCAACCCCAGAGGTTGCATGGTCTGGGAGGTGAGGAGGGCTCCTTTCTCTGTGGTGGGGCAGGTGCTACCCTCAGGGCCGGGAAGCAGGTTAGCCTACACTCCTCCCACGTTACCCAGCTGAGAGAAGGACGGCCAAGTGCAGCAGCCTTGTCCCGCACTTGCCATTTTCTCCCTCAGTAGCTGGAGTTTGTGTAGGGCCCGAGTTCCTGCCGATTGACATCCTTTTCACCTCCGCATTGCCGGAGTGAATTGGTGGGTAACATTTCAGAGGCAGCATCCTGACAGTCTGTCTTAGACCCTACCATACAGCCTGTGCCTACAAGGAGCACAGAGAAGAAATAACTAGAATAATAATGATGATAAGGAGAATGGAGCACTTGCTGTTTGTCCAGCCCCGCCTTAGGTGCTTTGCAAATCTGTTTCATTTCATTCTCACAACAGCTCTTCAGGGGAGATATTCTTATTTGCCCCTTTTTAGAAGTGAGTACATGAAAACCCAGAGAGCTTAAATAACCTGCTCAAGGTCCTACAGCTAGTGAATGGGGAACTGAACATGGCAGTCTCACTTTAAGGAATATTTTCTTTTCTTTTCTTTCCTTCTTCTTCTTCTTCTTTTTTTTTTTTTTTTTGAGACAGAGCCTCAAGCTGTCCCCCTGGGTAGAGTGCTGTGGCATCACAGCTCACAGCAACCTCAAACTCTTGGGCTCAAGCAATTCTCTTGCCTCAGCCTCCCAAGTAGCTGGGACTACAGGTGCCCGCCACAATGCCCAGCTATTTTTTGGTTGCAGCTGTCATTGTTGTTTAGCAGGCCTGGGCTGGATTTGAGTTTTTTTTTTTTTTTTTTTTTTTTGAGACAGAGCCTCAAGCTGTTGCCCTGGCATCATACCTCACAGCAACTTCAAACTCCTGGGCTCAAGCGAGTTTCCTATCTCCGCCTCCCAAGTAGCTGGGACTACAGGTGCCCGCCACAATGCCTGGCTATTTTTTTTTGGTTGCAGCCATCATTGTTGTTTGGGGGGCCTGGGCTGGATTCGAACCCGCCAGCTCAGGTGTATGTGGCTGATGCCTTAGCCGCTTGAGCCACAGGCGCCGAGCCAGGAATATTTTCTTACCTTGTCATTGGCCCTCATTTTGGCATAGGTCTTCCCTTTATATCATAGTTCTACAGCTGAAGTCCTACCATGTCAACCTACGGGTGGAGACTCTTACCGCTTTTGGGGGAAAACTCCAACACAATGTGAAGCTGGCAAGACAGAGGAAAGACCTTGAACTTTAGGGTTAGAGACACTTGGTATCAAACCCCAGCTCTATCTCTGCTAACCAGCTGTGTGACCCAGACAAGGCACATGACCTGTCCACACCTCAGGTGCAATAATAACTGAGATGGTGGTAATAGCAGCTGCCCCACACGACTGAGACTGTGAGAATTACACGAAGTAATGGGTTGTCCAAGGTGCTGCTCTAGCAGGCTCGACATCCAGACAAATCCCTTGCAAGTGGGAAGAACCCTGTTGGGAAGGCAGACAGACCTGGATTTGAATCTCACATTAGTTCCTTATTTGCTCTGTGACCTTCAGCAAATCGCAGTATGTTTAAGATCATGATTTCTTCATCTGAGAAATGGGAACATAACAAGGCGTTCAGTGCAGGCCTCCGGGGCTGCAGGCAGAATTGTGATAAAACTACAGTGGGCCTGGTCTGGAGGCAGTCAGGGGTTAGCGCTCCTGCTGTCAGTATGCATTTCCCCCTCCCTCCTGTCTTCCCTGCTCTTTCCTCTCTGTTCGCAGGCCGCAAAGTCCAGAGTGTTGGGTGTTTGGAGGAACAGCTTGAAGGGAGGAAGAGCAGTGGCAGGGAGCAGGGCCACCGAGCCAGGGTGGTCATCCTTCCAGCCCTGTGCTGCCCGAGGGCCTGTTGCCCTTGATCTCTCAGTTCAGGGGACTAGAGAACAGTCTGGCATCTCTGACCTTGCCCAGCTGCCTGCAGCTCCAGGGTCTCAGAAGCTCCCTTTGAGGGGGAGAAGGGGACTTGAAACCACCATCTCACAGATGCCACCCTGATTTCCAAAGCAGAGGCTTCTCTGGGCTCCCTCAGGTAAAGCAAGGATTAAAAAAAAAAAAACAAGGCAGTTTCTGCAGAGGCTGGTGTAGCCTAGTCCCAGTGGGGCAACGTGGTTAAGTGAGAGGCGTCTCCAGGGCCCAAACTTTGAAGTGTGGCTCCAGCACTTCCCTGCCAAAGGAACTAACCCACCCCATCCTCAGTTGCCCTATCTGTGCAACGGGTAGTAAGAATTCCTACCTCCTGAGATTGTTGTGCAGTTTATATAAGATCACGCCTGTGAGACATTTCCTGCATGCCTGACATGTACAAAGTGCCCAGTGAATGTTGGCTATCAAGCCCTGGGGTCAAAGAAAATAAAAATCAATGAGGCAATCCGTTAGAAATGTGCTAGACAGTGCCTCTCATGAGTGGATCTTGTTAAAATGCAGACTCGGTGGTTCATCAGGGCTGGGACTCTGCATTTCTAGCCAGTTCCTGGGAGAGGCTGATGCTGCTGGACTATGGGCCATTTTTAAAACTGGCCAGTGTTGAAACCCATTTCCAGACAGAGACCTGGTAAGTCTCAGCTGCAATGAATGAATTCCTGAAAATGGGTGTATTGTGGGTAAATCCAGGAGGATTGGGAATGGAGAGGAACATGCACTCCTGAGCAGCTGCTTAACCTGGGTGTGGTTGAATAAATTCTCTCTTGGAATCTTTTTTTTTTCTTCGAGACAGAGTCTCAAAAACTCTGGGCTAGAGTGCTGTGGTGTCATCATAGCTCATAGCAACCTCAAATTCCTGGACACAAGCAATCCTCTGGCCTCAGCCTCTGGAGTAGCTGGGACTACTGGTGTCCACTGCCATGCCTGGCTAGTTTTTCCATTTTTAGTAGAGACAAGGTCTCACTCTTGCTCAGACTGGTCTCGAACTTATGAGCTCAAACAATCCACCAGCCTTTGCCTCCCATGATTACAGGAGTGAGCCACTGTGCCCGGCTCTTTCTTGGAATTTGTAAGTATTCTCTGAGGATGTTTTCATCTCCATTGTGCAAATGAGGAACCAAGACTTAGATGTTAAGTGGCCTGTTCAAGGTCACACACCTCTACAGGGTGGGGCCGGGTGTGCACTTGGGTCTCCTGGCCTCTGATCCCATCAACTTCCTCTGTATCTTGGAGGCAACAATAGGAGCTTGAGAACACGACTGAGACAATCCTCAGAAAACCACCTCCTCTTGGGGGACCTCACCTTCCCTGTTAGCAGAATGGGTGGCCTGAGTATAAGTGACCTCCAAGCTCCCTGGCCCACTCCCGCTGGAAGAGTCTGTGCTATCTGCCCTTACTCAGCATTCACTTGGCTGCCTCCCCACTCTGCTTCCTAATTTGGTCCTGGTTCTTCTGGTTGCAGATATATCAATTTCACCCTGTCAAGTCAGGAACACAAGCAGAACTGCTGGACACAGTTATCGTCCCAGCAGCAGGTGAAACAATGTAGTGGTCACCAGAATAAACTTGGTACCTGGGCCAGATGGAACATTCTTCCACACTCCAGAGACGAGCCTTTCAGCTCCCCAGGTAGAGAATGCCACTTGCATCAACTCAAAGTCATGTGGATCCAGTTTCACCTAGAAGCCGGTCTTGGAGTCTCAGCCCCACAAGGCGTGAGTGCTAAAGGGATTGATTTAAACATGAAAAGGCAAGCAGATGGGCCTGCATTTCTGAGGTGGGCTCACACACTCCTCATGGGCTTCTAGACCAGAGGGCAGGATTTCTAACTGGATTTGAATTCCAGCTCTACCACTCCTGGGTATATATGACCTTTGGCAAGTTATTTAATTTCCCTGGGCCTCAGTTTCCTTGTCTGCAAAAATGGGGCTAAGCGCAGGAGTTGGCTTGTAGGGTTGTAGTAAGAATTAAATGAGATAATACATCAAAGGCCCTGGCACGGTGCCTGGCCCATGGTAAGCATACAATGCATGGCAGTCTTCCCATAAAAGTGAAATCCATCACATTTATTTGTTTTGCTTATGGGTGGACACCTGGTGCCTAGAACAGTGCTTAGTAAATACAAAATGTGGTAAATACAAATATGTGTGCAAAGATTAAATCAGGAAGGTTCTAGAGGGGTGGCTTTGGAACTGTGTTCCTAGGAGCCTGACGGTGCCTGAAGCTCTGCGCGGGGGGATGGAAGGAGTGGGGCATGAACACTTGTGAAGGAGTCAGCATCATTCTGTCTCCTTCCCCTGCCCACCAGAGCCTCTCTGATTTATACGCTTTCCGTGTGGTTTTCTGGGTAAAATTTTATTGGAGGAAGATTTTTGTAGCTGAATAATGATTTGCAGTTTGAAAATCATTGATAGCCAAAATTTGGTCCCTGGACCACCTACATTATTCCCCCTTGGGTGAAAGTTAAAAATGCTATTCCCCCCTCTGCCTATAAGCTACTGAATCAGACTTTCTGGAGAAGGGGCATGCAGTTTTAATCAATTACATAAGCGATTCGCATTTATATTAACATTTGAAAAACAGGCATCTAATCATTTTACCGAAGGGGAAATTGAGGTCTTACCAAGTGAGGTGACTGGCTCAGGGTCTTCTGGGACTCTGGAACAGTCCCTGGTCCATTCACATAAGCCCTCAATGCATCAGCAGCTGAAAGATGAGGAATGCTGGAAAGGGTGAGACTGAGGGTTTCGTGGCATTGGTTCCTGGGCTCGAGCAATCCTCCTGCTTCAGCCTACAGGGTAGCTGGCATTCCAGGTACTTGCTACTGTGCCCGGCTTAAAGGTTACTTAATTTCTAGACCACTGCAGCTTCTGCAACTCTTACACAGGTGTCCTCAAGCCACTCTAACGAAATACCATCGGCTTACGAACAACAGACATCTATTTCTCATAGTCTGGAATCTGGGAAGTCCAAGATCAAAGCACTGCCAGATTCTGCTTCCTGGTTCATAGACAACTCCTTCTTGCTGGGTGTTCGTGTGGTGGAAGGAGTGAGGGAGCTCTCCAGAGGCCTATTTCATAAGGGCGCTGAGCTTATTCATGAGGGCTCCAACCTCATGACCTATTCACTTCATAAAGGCCTTACTTCAAAACACTGTTACATTGGGGATTAGGTTTTTAACGGGAATTTTGAGGGCACATAAATGTCTAGTCTTTAGCAGCAGGTAAGTAAGTGCCTTGCAGAGGTGCCACCAGGTTATGAGAGGTGGTGCTGAGAGGTAGACAGGGAGCTGGTCACCATGGCATTTGCCTTGGGACATCTTTCTGCCTCTCAGAGCTTTGGCTTTGTTTCCACATGCCCCGTTGTAGGCACTCAGTGGGTGTCAGTGGAATAAAAGAAGTTGTGAATGAATAAATGGCATTCTTGTGGAGAGATATAAACAAAGAATGCACAGTGGGCAGGTAGCCTTATGTGCCCTGAAGAAAATAAAACCAGGTCAGAGAGGTCAGGCATAGAAAGTGATAGGTTGGGGGAGCTATTTTATTTTCTTTTTTCTTTTTTTTCTTTTTTATTTATTTATTTTTTTTTTTGGGGGGGAGCTATTTTAGATAGAAAAGGGGAGAGACAGAGTCATCTAGGGGAGGGGAAGAGCACTCCAGGTAAAGAGAACAGCAAGTGTAAAGGCCCCAGGTGAGGGAAAGTGTTTGGGGACAAAGAACTGAAAGGGATTGTTTAAGGCTTACATGAGACAGAGTGTGTACGTTCCTTGGGGCTGTGCCTGATACACATTGACTATTACTATTATTGGTGTCATTTTATCTTCCGGATGAGGACAG
This sequence comes from Loris lydekkerianus, assembly GCA_963574355.1. Taxonomy (NCBI): domain Eukaryota; kingdom Metazoa; phylum Chordata; class Mammalia; order Primates; family Lorisidae; genus Loris; species Loris lydekkerianus. Next base: position 13,929 of record CAUYPK010086452.1, on the reverse strand, counting down.
GTCCCATTAGATTTATTTTTATTTTATTCTATGTATGTTATCTTAAAAGTCGTATTTGTTGAGGTATATTTTCACTATAATAAAATTCACCCTTATCCGGTGTGCAGGTGGATCAGATTTTGACAAATGCATCTGCTTGTATAAGTCCCACCATAATTCCAATACAGAACATTCCCATCACTACAAAAAATCCTCTCATGCCCGTTTGTAGTCCATCTAGCCTCTGGGAATTGCTGATAGGATTTTGTCCTTCCCTTCTTTCACTTAACATGAAGCTTTCAAGATTTGTCTATGCAGACGGTCCAGGGCACCAGGGAAGTGGTTGCAATTCTGACCTCCGGGGCTGCCAAAGGCCTCAGCAATGGGACAGGCAGGACCTCGATGCCGTCCAACAATACACTCTCCCTCAAGCTGTGTGGAGAGGAGGCTGGACAAGGACAAGGTGAATGCAGAACACTGACACAAGAATCATGCCATAAATGTCCACTATTAACTCAGGAGTGGAAGCCCTGCAGAATAGACCTGTCTTACAGCCTCAAGCTGTAACCCTGGATAGAGTGCCGTGGCATCACTGCAACCTCCACCTCCTAGGCTCAAGCAATTCTCTGACTTCCAAGTAGCTGTGACTACAAGCACCCCGGCCACAATGCCCGGCGATTTTTTGGTTGCAGCTGTCATTGTTGTTTGGCGTCTTGGGCTGGATTGGAACCTGCCAGCTTAGGTTTATGTGGCCACCGCCTCCAAGCTGGAAATTGTGAAGTTATAAATGAACTAGTTGCTACCTCTACCCAAAAATGCCAGATGAAGAAGAAAAGGCTGAATGAGCTGAGGGTCACAAAGGCTGATGAGAACCTCGTGTCACAGGAGATGTTTGTCAGAATTGTGGGGAATCAGTTCAAGTGCAATGGGAAAGGAAGTTTTGGGACATTTCTTTTCTGATAACAATGATATAAATAGACAGCAAAATTTTGGATTTTGCACACACTGCCCTGGGAATCATTGCTGCCATTGTAGTCTGCTTGGGCTTGAGTGAAATGTAGACTTACTGCTACTTGCAGGTGTTGCACACAAAGACCTCCTTTATAAGAAAAATCATAAAAATACATAAGATAGAAAATATTTGGAGATTACTTGTCTGAAAGCCTTGCTTTCTTAAATACATTTCTCATATTACACTTGTTAGTAACTTTCTAGTGTAATTACACTTCAGCACTTCAGAGAGGAGGAAGCGAGGCAGAGAATGCAGGCCAGTGGGTACAAATGCAGCGTGCGTTACACGTGCAGTGTTCGTTTTAGAATTGCCTGTTCCTCCTGATTACAGCAGGTCTGGTTTCTGTGTTTATTTGCGCAATACCTATAGAAAGTTTTTGTGAGTGGGAAGTTATCTGCCTCGTCAGACTTATTGAGGATCCGAGAGGGATGCATTTGTATGGTGAACTGTGCAGTCATCTAAATAGCAGTAAATGGCATAGTGGGTTTGAAACAGACATGAAAGGAGTTGTTCAGAGCTGATGTGTATGGAGAGCATTTTCACTATTGCAGAATGTGAATGATCAGAAAGAAGATATTTTTCTATCACTGTAACAGTATTCTGATATTTCTTACACAATTAAAATGATCACCTATATAACCTATATCAGCTATGTTTTCTTGGTATCATATTGTAAAACATAGCTTTTCAAATGTTTATCACAGAGTACATGTGACATTAATATGCCTAATGATTAAAATGTTAATGATAAAATAAAAAAAAAAGATTTGTCTATGCAGTTGTGTGTACAGTAGTTTGGCCTTTTTTGATTTCTGAGGAGTAGTCCCATTGCACAGATGTACCACACATTCCTCCCATCAGCAGTTGAAGGACATCTGGATGTGATTAACTGGGTGTTATGTGAAGCTTCCACAAACATGCGTGTACGTGCCTCTGTGTGGACATGCTTTCATTTCTCTTGGGTAAATGGGATTGGGTAGTGGGATTACTGGGTCATATGTCTAACTTGATAAGAAACTACTGAGTTGTTTTTCAGAATGGCGCACCTTTCTGGATTCTCATGAGCAGTGTATGAAAACTCCAAGTGCTTCACATCCTCAGCAACACTCAGCGTTAGATTTATTTACCGTATATACTCGAGTATAAGCCGAACTCGGCACAAATTTTGTGCTGAAAAAACTCGGCTTATACCCGAGTATATACGGTAGTTATTTAATATATGAGCTGATCTAGCGTACACATAGTGGTATCTCATTGTGGTCTAATTTTCATTTCCCTAATGACTAATGAGATCGAGCGCTTTTTTCAAATGTTTATTTGCCAACCTCCTCTATTCTTTGGCTAAATATCTGTTCAAGGATTTTGCCTATTTTTAAATTGGGATGTTTGTTTTCTTATTGTGTTGTAGGATTTCTTTTTACATTTCAGAAGCAAGTCCTTTGTTCAATACGTTTTGCAAATTGTTCCTTCCAGTTGGTCTTTCCCTGGTCTTAAAGAGTACTCTTAAGAGGTGAAATTTTATATTTTTATTAAGTTCTCTTGATCAATTTTTTCCTTTTATAGTTCACGTATTTTCTATTCTAACAAACTTTACCTAGACCGAGGTTACAAAATTTTACCCTGTAGTTATTTTATTCTAAAAGTTTTGTAGTTTTTGGTTTTACCTTTAGGTCAATAATCCCTTTTGAGTTAATTTTTATATATGATGGGAAGTAAGGGTTGAGTTTTTTCTTAATTTATTACCTAATTGTTCTGGCACCATTTATTGGAAGATCTGCTTTAAAGATAGCAAGACAGAAAGGTGTGAAGACTTGGTCCACGTTTGGTATAGGATAGAATTTCTAGTATAATATAGGTGTTGGCAGGGAAGGGGTGAAGGCACGAACTGGGGTAGTCTGATAGTGCCTCCAAGTGACCTACCAAGGGGACCCTCACGGTAGGCAGCAGCGAGTATCTCAGTGATGACACCATCTCTGAGCAGGGTGCAGGCTGGCCAGGGAGGTGCCTAGGTGGGGTGTTTCTCTTGGTGTTCTCAGAGATTTGTACTCGGCTTGCGTAAGCTGCAGATTAGGAAAGCATTAGGTAACCAGAGGGTGGCCAGAGCATATTACACACCGGCCTGGCAAGAGGCCATGGAATGTGGCCTGCAGGGATGGCCTTGCCTAGCAAGTCAAATATAGCTTGATCCAAGACAGAGACAGCTTCCTCTCTCTCCCCTGCAGCCGGAACGGAGATTCGGCTGGTCCTTGGTCCCAAAAAAAACAGGTCTCTGGAACTTCCTTTTTGTCTCCCAGGCCCCAGAGGCGGAAGTGGGAGAGAAAGCCTGGAGGCCCTGGGAGCCACATAGCTCATCCCATCTCCTGTAAGAAGGAGACTTATTGTAGAGGCTTTGCCTTGAGGGAAATCAGCAACAGATACAAGTTCACCCTGGCCCCCTGCCCACATTACCCATGCCCCCTCCCCCACTAAAGAACCAATTAGATGTTGACCCTCACTGCTCCAACCCAGGGAGCAAGGAGGGACCTCACAGGAAGCTCCCTTCTCCTGTGTGGTCCTCTGTGGCGCAGGTCTCTGTTAGGCATCTATATGAGCTCATAAATTCTCTCACCTCCAGGACCTCTGCACCTTCCCTGATCTCTGAGTGCTAACTCTGTGGAAGGTGTGAATCTGCTAGGTATTGAACATGGAAAGGAAAGGAACTTTTGCTGAGGGCTTCTGCAAAAGTGTCCGTGACGTCTGTATCAGACGCTGTGTCAGCAGCCTCCGTATATTATCACATTTATTCCTAGCGACTCTGTGACAGTGGGATGATCCTCCCTACATCTCATGTGGAAACTGGGGCTCAGAGAGGTTAAATAACTAACCCACAGTTGCACAGCTAGTAAGTGTGAGAGCTGGGATGTGAATTTGAGACCATCAGACGCGAGAACCTGTAAATGTTCACTAATCATGTTTCTGTATTATGTGCCAAGAGCTATATTGAAGGCTGCGTGTATGGGGGGTCACAGAGGGAAATGAGCGATGGTGTCTAACCACGGGGGGGGGACAGAAATAACTATGATACTGAGGTAATTCAGACAGTGCAGTGGGTCTCCAGGGGGGTCTGGGTCGCCCCTGTGGAGGAGGAAGGGGCACCCAAGAAGGGTGGTGAGGAATAGAGGCCTGGATGCTGCAGACAGGGGGCTGGGGCAGTGGATCCTGGAGGGTAGGAATAATAACAACAGTAAACCCAGCTACTACTATGCACCCAGTCCCGAGGCGCTCTACAAATGAGGACTCGTTTAATCCTCACAACGGCCCTGGGAGGTAGATCCTATTACTGTCATTATTTTACTGATCCATAGAAATGGAGGCCCTGAGAGGTTAAATAACTTGCCTGTGGTCACACAGCTGGTAAATGATTGTGCCAGCTGTTAAGCTCAGGCTCTAGAGGGGGAAGTGGAGTCAGCCAGGCAGGTTATGTTTGCAGGGACAGCATAGTGGAGGGACAGATTAAAAAGGTAGGTTTGGGCTAGCTTCAGGAGAGCTCGTGCGCCAGACTGAGGAGCCTGGCCTTTGGCCAGATGAGCCAGGCACAGGCTGGAGCCACATCGAGAGGCAGAGTGGCATGAAAGGCCCCGGTGTGTGGTCTTCATTCCCCTTGCTGTTCTCACGGCAGATGCCACTGGAGCCCTGTGGATCACAGCCCTGGGGGCTGGGCTGGCAGCTCCAGGGTAGACAAGGGAGCTGGGCCCTGCCCATAGACCTGGGCAGCTGGAAGGAAGAAGAGGTGTGTGTAGAGGAGAGGGTGCAGCCATAGCTGGGAGGCCGAGTTGGCAAGGACTGACATGCACGTGAGGTCTTCTTGGTGTTTCTCTGGAAGACGATGGCAGCAGGGGCCCCACTCCTTCCCTAGGTTGAAAAGGAAGCTTGGCCGTGAAGGTGAGGCCTCCTCTTCCCAGAGGGGAGGACTGATGTCCCTGTACAACCACCTGCTTTAGGTAGCTTCACACACTGTCTCGCACTCAGGACTCTCAAATGTCTGTCTCCAGCCCAGATCTCTCTCCCTGGCTCCAGACCTGTAGAGCCAACACTACCGGGGTTTGCGTCACCTGCCCCTGGATGACGACTGTCTCAGCTCAGACCCAAAGAGCCCAAAGCTGAAAGCATGGTCATCAAACCAAGTGCTTCTCAGGGTTCAACTGTGCTATGCTGATGAGATACTGACCTCAGCCCGGTTAGTTGCTCAACACAAAAACCTGGAAGTAATTTTAGATTTTTCTTTTTCCATCATTCCTTGTCTTCAGTGTTTACTAAGTCCTGCTTTTCTGCTTCCTGGTTATCTCTGATATTGACCATTCAATAAATACAGTAGGCATGAGAACTCATTTTGTGCCAGATAATGAATATATTGCAATAAATAAAGCAGATTCCCCTGAAGTTCCAGTGGTGGCCGGCCGCCTTCTCTTCATTCCCCGTGGTGTTCCCTGCCTCAGGCCTTCCTCATGATTGGGCTTCAGCAACATTATTGTTGAACTTCTTGCTTCTGGTCTTGACTCTCTAGAAGCTCTTTTGTAGCCTTCTAACATGCAAATCTGCTTATGCCACTCCCCTGCTAAATCCAATAAGGCTCCCCATTGTCCATAAGAAAAAAGACACTTTAGCTTGACACACTGTGTCCCCCATGATGTGGTCTCCTCAAACTTCTCGGCTTCCCAAGTATGGGGCCTAACTTCAATGACTTGGTATTCCTCCACCATCTATTCTCTCTTGCCCCCATGACTTGGTACACATTGCTCTCTTAATGGAATATATCCCTTCTTCTGGAAAACTCCTCCTCATGTTCCAAGGCTCAGATCAAATGTGATGCAAGATCAAGGCTCAGAAGCCTTTCATGATACCTCCAGTCAGAGTTAAGGGTCTCCTCCCCTGTGCGTCTGTAGGTACCTCCTCATTTTGTTTTCCAATGCTTTGCACTCTGAAATCACTGCAAGGCTGAGAGTCCTTGGAGAGCAGGGACTGAACTCTGTGGCTGATGCATAGCTTATAGGGGTGCTTGACACATAGTGGGTGTTCCAATCATGTTTGTTGAATGAATGAAGGCAGGAATCCATGACACAGAGCACAGTGTTCTAGGCACTGAGCAGGATTAGGGCTGGGGAGGGGAGGTAACGCATGGTAGGTGGTGGGAGGATTGTGGGTGAGGACAGGAGGTTGATACAGAGATGGAGCCTACAAAGGTAAGAAACCACGTGGTATTGGGGAAAGAGCACTGGGCTCAGATTCTCAAACCTGACTCTTCCTCTTCCTAGCTGCATGCTGTTGGGCAAGTCACTTTACTTGGTCTTTTAAAAAAATTATGGTAAAAAAATACACAACATAAAATTTACCATTTTAAGCATTTCTAAGTGTACAGTTCAGTGGCATTAAATACATCCGCATTATTGTGCAATCATCACCATCAACCATCTCAGAACTTTCTTCATCTTCCTAATCTGAAATCCTGTACCCGTTAAACACTAATCCCCCCGGCTCGGAGTCTGTGGCTCAAGTGGCTAAGGCGCCAGCCACATACACCTGAGCTGGCGGGTTCGAATCCAGCCGGGGCCCACCAAACAACAATGCCAGCTGCAACCAAAAAATAGCCGGGCGTTGTGGCAGGTGCCTGTAGTCCCAGCTACTTGGGAGGTGGAGGCAGGAGAATTGCTTGAGCTCAGGAGTTGGAGGTTGCTGTGAGCTGTGATGCCACAGCACTCTACCCAGGGTGACAGCATGAGGCTCTGTCTCAAAAACAAACAAACAAACAAACAAATAAATCCCCCATTTCTCCTCCCTCCAGTCCCAGGCAGCTACCATTTCACTTTCTGTGTCTGAATTTGACTGCTCCAAAGCCTCCCTAAGCGGAATCACGCAGTATCGTCCTTTTGTGACTGTCTTATTTCACTAAGCATAATATCCCCAAGGTTTATCCATGTTGTAGCATGTGTCAGAATCTCCTTCCTTTTTAAGACCGGGTAATACTCCGTTGTATGTCATTTTTCCATTCCTTTTTTGCTGGGCTCCTGGGTTGGTTCTACCTTTTAGCTGTTGTGAATTGTGCTGCTATGAACATGGATATACAAATATCTTTTTGTCTTGGCTTTTAATTTCTTTGTATATATGCCAAGAAGTGGAATTTCTGGGTCATATGGTCATTCTAGGTTTAAGTTTTGGAGGAACTGACATAGTGTTTCCCACAGTGGCTAGACCGTTTAAATTTCCACTGGCAGTGCACTGGGTCCAATTTCAACTTCATTATATTTATGGCCTCAGCCCCTCTCTGGAGATGCTGCTAGCTGTCTGCCTCATGAGGTTCATGGAACTGTTTTGAAGCCCAAATAAAATAGCATTTGTACAGCACTTGGTGAATTCTTGTTCTTGAGCCCACATACAAGTGGGGTTTGTCTCCCAGGAGATGGCTGACACCCATGGGACACTGTCTTTTGGTGACCTGGCATGGGGATTGCTTGCCCCATGAAGGCAGCAGGCTCACTCCCTTTTCTACAGGATATGTGACCAGAGGGGGACTTTCCACTGTGGGGCATCTAGTAAACTAGATGCTCCAGGCCAAATTAAGGAACTCCCTTTCTTGCTCAGTGTACTTAAGTTCAAGGTTACTGTGCCAGAAATGAAGGTGTGGCTGTGACTTGTGCCTAGTCCTCAAATTCCAGGGGCTCTCAGTTTAGTTAGAGAGCTCTCTAGTTTAGCTAGGCTCTCTAGTTGCACTAGAGTATGACTATTCTCCAATTAGGAGGATCACACACAGCCTTGTCATGTTCATACACAGCTTTGCCATGTTCAATACAGGCGTGTCATTTAACTTGCTTTGAACAATGAAATGTGAGCAGAATGAATATGTATTATTTCTGGGAGGAGCCAGCACCTTCTTTAAAACATTTTCCTTCTCCCCTCTCTCATGGCAGCCAGCAATGCCCCAGAAGAAGGCTTCCCTGTCCAGCTGGGTTCTAGAGTGATGATGATGATGAACAGAGCAGTGGCCAACCTGTGATGGATGTGTAGGGAGAATGAGAAGGTAAACCTGTGCTGATGAATTGGGGGCTGTTTGTTACTACAGCTTAACCTAGCCCACTCTGATGAATACACTAGTAAACAGGTCACCGTAGCAATGAGGGAAGAGCTAGAAAAGAAATGAATAGTGTTCTGTGGGAACACAGAAGAGAAGAAGAGAGAACAGAGATCAACCCCATAGCGAGAGGTCTCTAACGTTTCACCTTTAACCTTGAACTTATTTACTCCTTCCAATGAATAATGTAGGAATTATTACCCTCATTTCTCAGGTAAGGAACATGGAGTGCAGAGATGTTAAAGTTCTCAGTGTCATTCCGCTTGTCATGAATGGAACCGGTATTCAAATGTAGGTCTTCCTGATAACTACACCCTTTTCTTTAAACAAACAATCAAACAAAAAAACCCAACTGTATTAATAATAGCTAACTCTCTCTCTCTTTTTTTTTTTTTTAAAGAGACAGAGTCTCACTTTGTCACCCTCGGTAGAGTACTGTGGCATCACAGCTCACAGAAACCTCCAACTCCTGGGCTTAGGAGATTCTCTTGCCTCCCAATTAGCTGGGACTATAGGTGCCCACCACAATGCCTGGCTATTTTTTTTGTTGCAGTTTGGCCAGGGCTGGGTTTGAACCCGCCGCCCTCAGTATATGGGGTTGGCGCCCTACCCACTGAGGCACAGGCACCGCCCAATAGTAGCTAACTCTTATGTAGCACTTCCGATGTGCAAGTCTTGTTAATATTCTAAGAGCTATGCAAGAATGAACTCGTTTAACCCTTACATCAAGGTGATGAGATAGGTGTCTTACAGATGAAGAAATTGAGACCAAGTGATTGCCCCACATCACACAGCTGGCCTTGGAAGCTCAGAACTCTGGTTGCAGAGTCCATGCTCTCGGCCACTGCACTTCCTCTGTCTGGTTCTCCCAGGCTCATGGAGGACAGAGATGAGCACCCAGAGAAGCCCGCCCTCTGTGTGCTTTGCTTGGGTGAGATCACCAATACCTATAGCTTCACCCATTACACATCAGTGTCCACCTCTTCAATGCAGATCTCTGCCCACTTCCCATTAAACCTCTGTACCCGGGTGTCTGGAGGGCATCACAAACAAGCTCCAGTCCTCACTAGGCCATTGTCATAATCCAGTCCCCAAAAGTCTAAGTGATCCTCTTGCTGGAAATCTTCCTGCCTTCACATTGTCTTCCCACAGCACACACAGGCTGCTGCCTCTCCTGTCTGCTTCTCCAGCTCCGTCATCCTCCCCCTTTTTTTGCTATCTCCCTTTCTAGAACATCCTTCTCTCATCCAAGTACTAACCAGGCCTGAACCTGCTTATCTTCTGAGATGAGAAGCGATTGGGAGCATTCAGGGTGGTTTGGCCATTAGAACGCCTTTCTCTCCCTGACTAACCCTGCTGTCCTGTAAGACTGAGGTCAACAGCAGCTCCATTCATGATAGCCATGGACTGGAAACAACCCACATGTCTATCAGCGGGTGAATGGATAAACCAACTACAGTACATCCGTGAAGTGGATGAGAAGGAACACCCTGACACACACAGCACAAGGGAAGCTCAAAAGCATGAGGACAAAAGAAAGAAACCAGGAACCAAAGACTATATACCATAAGATTCTAGAAAGTTCTAGAAAGGAAAAATCTCAACCATGAATAAGAGTGGTTTTCAGGGGTGGTGGGGATAAGTGCAAAGATGCACAAGGGACATTTGGGGGGCGGGAGTGGGGGGATAGAAATATTCCATACTATGGTCATGGCAGTGGCTACACAGGTGTGTAGATTTGTTAAAATCATAGAATTTAAAATGTGTGCTTGACACAGTCACACTTTAGTTTTGTAAATGATACTTTAACAAAGCTGACTTAAAGAAGAAAACGCCTTTGTTGAAGGGTTCCGGCTCCAGGAAGGCTTACAGGCCCTGTGTCTGTCTTGGCTCTCCACACGCTGTGTTTTCATGGTCTGACTTCTGGTTTGTGCCTGGGACTTCGAGTTCCCTGAGCCTCTTTTCTCACCTAGCACAGTGGCTGGAACCCATTGGATACTCAGGGAGTATTTGCCCAACAAAGAGTTAATTGATGACTTGCCTAGTAATATGGCTGCCTTCAGAAATTTTTCCTCGCCTTTAGGATAGAATTTAAGCCCTCAGTTACTTGGGCTGCGAAAATTTCATTCATTCTTTCTTTTTTTTTGAGACAGAGTCTAATTATGTTGCCCTCGGTAAAGTGCTGTGGCATCACAGCTCACAACAACTTCTAACTCTTATGCTTAAGTGATTCTCTTGCCTCAGCCTCCCAAGTAGCTGGGATTACAGGTGCCCACCACAACGCCGAGCTATTTTTTGGTTGCAGTTGCCATTGTTGTTTAGCAGGCCTGGGCCTGGTTCTAACCCGCTTGCCTTGGTGTATGTGGCTGCCACCCTAATCACCGAGCTACGGGTGCAGAGCCGAAAATTTCTAACTAGAACACCATAGCCTGAATCTCAGTTGACAATCTCTGTGGTCCAAAGAAAGGTCAAACCCAAGGGTGTGGTGGTCCCTGACCTACCACCACTGTCTCATGGGGACTCCCTTGGTCATTGTCACCTCCATGTCCCTCATTGGCTGAGTTACTGTATTGTGTATCCCAGAACACAAACATAAGCCCCAGGAAGGAAGGGACTGTGTTTTTTTTTTTTTTGTGTGTGTGTGTGTGTGTGTTGTTTTTTCTCATTGATATTTCTCTAATGCCTAGCACAGAGCTTGGTACACAATAACATCACAATAATTTTTTTTTTTTTGTAGAGACAGTTTTACTTTGTCACCCTCACAGCTCATAGGAACCTCCAGTTCCTGGGCTTAGGTGATTCTCTTGCCTCAGCCTCCCAAGTAGCTAGGACTACATGTGCCCACCACAAGGACCGGCTATTTTTTTGTGGCAGTTCAGCCAGGGCCGGGTTTGAACCTGCCACCCTCAGTATATGGGGCCAGCACCCTACTCACTGAGCTACGGGAGCTGCCAGCAATAATTTTTTTTTTCATGAATATATTGTCAAGTATGAACAACTGGATGCCTAAACCCCTGGCCTCGAGCCGTCTGCCCACCATAGCCTCCATCGCCGCTCCCCCCCCCCCCCAGCTGCTTGAGCAGCTGGTGTTAGAGGCCAGCACTGCTGCTGCACCGAGCATTTTTATCTTTGAAATGATGAAACGGAGGCCATCCCAGACATAGATCGTTTCCCCACCCCAAGTCCAATTGTTTGTAATCTCACGTGGTTGTCTGGCACTTTGGGGGTGGGGAGAAACAGAAGAGGGGTGAAAGCTCTGATGTATTAAAGTCTGGATGACTGGGTACTTTTTTTGGGTGGGAGGGTAAGTGGGGGAAGGGTTACCAATATTTTGGAGAATGCTTTGCAGCGCTTCATTTAAAAAACACACAAAAACACAGTTTCTCAGACTTTCCTTGTTTCTGATGACCTGTTGGGAGGGGCACTGGTCAAGTATTCGGTACAATGTCTCTCTCCTGGGATTTGTCTGATGTCCTTCTAATCATTAGATTTGGGGTCACGGGTTTTGGGGAGGAAGACTCTGAAGGTAAAGAGCTACACTTATTTCCCAGATTTCTAAATGTGGTGTTAGTTTAGATGAAAACGTGTTGTGGTTGACATTATAGGATTGTGAAATTGCAATGCTGATAAGGGATAAGAGTGCTCAATCCCCAAACAGAAAACATAACTAAACAAAATCACACAAATCCTCCACTTACTCCCCCACAGAAAATATTTTCTTCCCCTGACTTCATTTTTCCTCCCAAACCAGCAATACTGCAATTTCTGGATATGGGTAGCTCTTAGCTCTTTCTGAACACGATGAAACTGACTCAGAAGGAGCAGGAAGTGGTTGCATAGGAAGCCACCCACCCAGGTCAACCTCTTTAAAGCTTTTGTGCTTTACTACCAGACAGATCTTAGAATCCGAAGGGGGAAAAATGATTCTGTTCTCTAGAGTGTACCCAATCAGGGAAGCCGTCCCTCTCTGTCTCCCTCAGTCACGCATCAGGTCCCTGCTGTGTTCTAAGAGCCGGGCTGAAAGGATGACTGAGGTGAGGCTCCCGCCTGCAACACACTGGGATCTGGGGGGACTGACAGCACGCATGTCTGGATGTGCATCTGGGATTGTGTGGCCCAGTGGAGGGAAGGTCAATTTGGGGAGTTTGCATGAAGGCTGTCAATCAAATGTAAATGGGCAGTACAGGATGCCAATAAAATAAGCAGATCAATGAGCAGGGCAGTCCCCACCTGTCAGGGATAATAAATGTAGGATTTGACATAGATTATCTTTCCCCGATGCCATCAACCTTCAGGTAAATGACAAGTGACTTTTCTCTTCCATGCTCTGCCTGTGTGATGGCAAATGGTTCGCTCTGTACCCAGACTCACCTGGAGGGGGGACCCCAGCTCACCCGAGGCTATGCCATGGTACACCAAGCCCTAATCCTTAAATCCCTGTCCCCCTTCCCCCACCTCATGTCAGACCAATCCCTAGGAGTGGGCAAGGCAGTGCTTTGCAAAACGCTGTCAATCTTGAGCTGGAAGGTTTGGGTTCATCTTAATATTAATGAAAATCCCCTCTACTGGGGGGGAGATATGTATAGTTCTTGTGTGAGTGCCACATGGGCGTTATCTCAGCCAGTCTTCAATATGGCATGAGATGTCGGCCCTAATGAAAGATACTAATTATTGAACATTTATTATGTGCCTGGGTTGTTTAAGAGCTTGACATAGATTAGACTACCTTATTTAATTTCACAGTGACCCTATTAGTACATAAATCTTAAGCACAGAATTTGATTGGTTTTTGCCTATGTGTAGTCATGTAATCACCACCTATACTATAGAATTTTTCCTCCACACTTTCTACACTGCTGGTGAGAATGTAAGCTAATACGGCCTTTTTGGAAAGAAGTCTGGAGAATAGGGCAGTGCCTGTGACTCAGTGGGCAGGGTGCCGGCCCCATATACCAAGGGTGGCGGGTTCAAACCCAGCCCCGGCCAAACTTCAACAAAAGAATAGCCGGGCATTGTGGCAGGTGCCTGTAGTCCCAGCTACTCGGGAGGCTGAGGCAAGGGAATCTCCTAAGCCCAAGAGTTGGAGGTTGCTGTGAGCTGTGTGACGCTATGACACTCTATTGTGGGCAATAAAATGAAACTCTGTCTCTACAAAAAAAAAAAAAAAAAAGTTTGGAGAATACTCAAGGAACTGAAAGTAAACCTACTGTTCGATCCTGTAATTCCTCTACTAGGTATATACCCAGATGATGAAAAATTATTTTACAACAAAGACATTTGCACCAGAATGTTTATTGCAGCCCAATTCATAATTGCCAAGACAAGGAAACAGCCCATGAATGGATTAACAAATTGTGGTATATGTACACCATGGAATACTATGCAGCCATAGAGAGATGGAAATATCACATCTTTTGTGTTTACCTGGATGGAGCTGGAACATATTCTTCTTAATAAAGTATCTCAAGAATGGAAAAAAAAAAGTATCCAATGGTACTCAATATGAAATCAATATATAATCACCTACATATTCATATGAATGGCAAAACATAACTATAGTCCAGAAAGTAGAAGGGAAGAGGAGAGAGAGGGGAGGGGAGGGGGGCTATGGGAGGAGGGAGGATATTTGGGGGGACCTCACCTAATGTGCATGATGCAGTGGTACATTTCAAAACTATTAAGAAAAGAGTATAATTGTGATGGATGTGTTACTTAGTTCAATGTAAGCATTTCACATTGTATATCAAAGCAGTACCCTGAACCCCATAAATGCATCCATGTACAACGTTATAATTTAATAAAAACAAACAAACAACAAAAGAATGTTTCCTCCAGC
>CAUYPK010086450.1:0-11918 GCA_963574355.1 Loris lydekkerianus | reverse complement strand
CTTCCTCCTGGGGTCCAGAGGTCCCTTGCTGGCTCTCTGTGTCCTCAAAGGGATGATTGTAGGCAGGTCCCACCGGCCAGAGATGTCTGGAGTCTTGTCTCCCCAGATTCGCCAGGCCCAGTTACAGGGAAGCTGTTACTCAGCTGCCATCTTTTTCGATAGTGAGCCCTTTTTATAGTGAGGAGTTCCGTAATGAAGGGACAATGTAAAAAATCAGTTATATTTTTACCTGTGACTAAAAATAACTCCTAATAATGAAAGCTTGGTGAAACTCTTAAAAGTTTTCTTTGTAGTTTTCATCATAACTTTATTACTTTCTTTGGTTATTGATTCCTTGTTAAGAACTCACTTTTTTTTTGGTTGCCTGCTATGACCACAGTACACAGTAGGTGACAAAAGCCTTGACCGCAAGGTAAAAACAGCCTATAGCAGACCTCTTGCTTTTGTTTTGCCTTTTATTTAACACTGTAATCGCTGTTCAGGGCATGAACACCCAGACTGAGTTCAGAACCAGAATATTACAACCAGATTTATCCTCACCTCTTTAGGAGACCAAATGGAAGGAGGGCACATCTGGAAGTCTTGCCCATAAATAGTTACTGTTGCTTTGGTCATCAAACCTTAGTTCAAAACAAAACAAAACAAAACAAAGAAATAAGGCATCATCTCAGTGGAATTAAATTCTCTATAATCTGATCATAATATTTTCGAGCTCTTAATATGTGCCAGCTGCTGCTCTGAGCACTGTGCATATATTAACTCATTTGATCTGTCCTATAGCTTTGGTGGGTTCTGTTACTACCTACAAGATTGTGCCTTCTGTATGATTTTGTACACATAAATGTAGTGGATTAAACACACAGAGTTATTTCTACTCCTTTTCAACATTAAAATGAAATAAAGGAATAATAAATCTACAAACCTAAAGAAGAGATGCAGCAAAGATTTAAAAATAGTAAGAAAACAATGTTTTTTTACTTAAGGCTAATAATTGAAAAGTAAGATGAGATAGAAAAATGTAGTTTGCCAAAGTTGACTTAAGAAGAAATAGAAAAATTGAATAGGTCATTTCATTTATAGACGTGGAATCAATAATTTAAAATATTTTTCCAGATAAGACATTCAGCCTGGATGGTTTTATAGCCAATTTTTGTCAAACATTTCAAAGAAGAACATTCCAATCTTAGACTCCTTAAGAGTCTAGAATAAAGAGGGAGTACAACTTACTTTTCTTGTGGCACTTCTATAACCTTGACGTTCAGCAATACAAAGACACAGTACAGGAAAGAGCAGTTATCAGCCAATGTTACTCATTGAAGTAGGTGTAAAAATCTGAAAAGATTAAACAAACATATAAAAACACAAAATTCATGATGACTGAGTTGGGTTAATTTCAGAAATGTAAAGTTAATAATTCTAAAAAATCTCTTAATATAACTTACATATTAACATATTAAGAAGGGAAACACGGTCACCAATAGATGCAAAAGGCCAATGTTCATGAATTAGAAGACTTAATATCTTGAAGATGTTGTTTTATTCTAAAATGGTCTATATATTGAATAAAATTCTATTCAAAATCCTAATAGGATTTTACATAGTATCAAACAAGCTGATTCTAAAATTAATATGGAAAGCCAAAGAAAGAGCCAAAACATACTTGAAAGAAAGAATGATGTTGTAGAAGCTTACTTTATCAGCTATCAAAATTTTCTATAAAGCTATAACAATCAAGATGCTGGCTCAGGGATACAGAGACTGATGGAACGTAATAACGAGCCCAGAAACAGACCACATGTACATCGGCTCTTAGTATACGAGAGAGCTGACATTGTAGAATCTCTGGGGAATGGGTGGACTTTTCAATAATTGCCTATTTAAAAAGGGAAGAAAAGAAAGACAATTTCTATTGTACACGTACAAAACTAAATTCCAAATGGATCAAGGATTTAAATGTGAAAGGCAAACTTCAGAAGACAAAATAGAATAATCCTTGATGATACTGAAGTGGAGAAGGGCTTATTTAAAGATGATCCAAAATATACATTGAACTTTTCTTTCATTGAAAGATACTTTTCAGTGAATGAAAAGACAGTCATAGCTGAAATATTTGCCAAATTAAAAAAAAAAAAAAACTGACAGAATTACTGTTAGAAATATATAAAGAACTACTGCAACTAAAAAGCAGAAGATAAACCTATTAATAGAAAAATTAGCAGAAGGCATAAGTGGACAATTCACAGAAGAAATACAAATGGGCAATAACTGTATGGAAAGATGCTTATCTGATCCCATTAGCAATCACAGAAAAGCAAGTTAAAACTACTACAGTGATTAGAACACCGGGTTTGCAAACTCTGGGTATCTAAGAATGCCAAGGGTTGTATTGGAGATGTATTAGAGAATTTCATTTACTGCTGTTTTGAAGGGTATGTGGTACGAAAGTATTTGCATATGCCCATCACTCTGCAATTCAACTTCGAGGTGGAATTTTGTGTGTTTATGTATCCCTTTGGTCACGTGTAGTAGGGACATGTACGATGGGAGAATGTCTCTAGCAGCATTTTTTTTTTTACCCTGGAAGTAGCCTTCATGACTATGAACAGAGAACTGACAAACCGTGGCATGGTTATACAATGGACTATTGTATCAGTGGAGATGAACTACACCACTAACATGGTTGTGTCTCTAGCACACAATGCTGAGGGGAAGAAACAAGATATAGAAGAATATGATTTTACTCATATAAAGCTCAAGTTAGGAAAACTCAATGGTATATCATTTATGGATATATACAAACAACAAAGAAAAAAAAAAAAAAAGAAATGACTGATAGACAGTTAGGTAGTGGTTTCCTCATAGGAAGGGAAAGAACATAGCTGAGAAGAGACATACAAGGGACATCAAAAGTACTGCTCTGTGGACCGGGCACAGTGGCTCACACCTGTAATCCCAGCACTCTGGAAGGCCAAGGTGGATGGATCACTTGAACCCAGGAGTTCAAGACCAGCCTGAGCAAGAGTGAGACTCTGTCTCTAAAAATAGCCAAACATTGTGGTGGGTGTGTGTAGTCCCAGCTACTTGGTAGGCTGAGACAAGAGGATTGCTTTAGCCCAGAAGTTTGAGGTTGCTGTGAGCTATGACCCCATGGCACTCTACTAAGGGTGACAAAGTGAGATTCTGTCTTTAACAAATTAAAAAAAGTGTTCCTCTCTGTCATAAGCTGGGTTAGTAATCAAACTTTTCTGTAAAGGGTCAAATGATAAATATGGCTTTATAAGTCATATGGTCTTTGTTGCAACTACTGGGCTCTGACCACATAGCTTACCACAAGTAGACTAATGTGTGTGGTGTGTACCAGCAAAGCTTTATTTACAAAAACAGGTGACAGGCCAGGCTTGGCCTTTCATTGTAGTTTGCTGACCCCCCTGAGCTAGGTGGTTTCAGGTTCTTAGGGTTTTTTTTTTTTTTTTTTTCCCCTTTAAAAGTTGTTTATATGATAAACCTACTTAGATATGTATATAGTTCACAATTTTTAAAGGGTTAAAAGAGAAGACACCAAGCCCCTTTATCCTGAAATTTTAGAATATTAGGGAAGAGACAAAGTAGTTCTTGTGCAAAGGTTAAGAATCAAAATTGCGGCCTGGCAGGGTGGTTCACACCTGTAATCCTAGCACTCTGGGAGGATGAGGTGAGAGGAGCTCTTGAGCTCAGGAGTTCAGAGACCAGCCTGAGCAAGAGTAAGACCTTGACTCTACTAAAAATGGGCAAATCAGCCAGCTGTTGTGGTAGAGGGTGCCTGTAGTCCCAGCTATTTGGGAGGCTGAGGCAGGAGGATTGTTGAGCCCAGGATTACAGTGACTATGAGCTAGGCTAACACCATGCACTCTAGCCCAGGCAATAAAGTGAGACTCTGTCTCAAGAAAAAAAAAAAAAAAAAAAAAAAAGGATAAAAATTGCCTGAGATTCTAGAATGGCACTTCTGCAGTGTCTTGACCTTATAAGGGAAAGTGATTTCTAACCTAGAATTTGCCATACACCCACTGGAAGCCCGTAGAAGAGGGTTCCAGGAGTCCCCACCACACTTGTCAACCTCCTGAAGTCTGTTGTCCTATGCTCTGTTCCCCTTTGTGGATGAGCTATCTGTCTTCTCAAGAGCCAATCACTGTGCTTGTTCACCTGACTTAATTCCACAAATACTTCCAGTGGCATTGTCATAGGCGCTGGGGGTACAACAGTGAAGAAAATAGCCAAAACTCCCTGTTGTCACGAAGCTTAGGTTCTAATAGTATAGAATCTCAATAAAAAGTTACGTTACATCAGATATTTAGTGTGGTAGCTAATGATAAGTACTACCAGGGGTGTCCTACCTTGGGCTGGAAGGCCACATGCTGATTTTGTGAGGACTTTTTTTGCTTATCTGTGGTATCCTATGTGAAAAGTGTGTAGGGACCTTTGTTTTGCTAATCAGCTGTGGAGGAAATCGCTCCAGCAGTAAATAAACTCTTCTCTGCTACACCATCCTTCTTCTCTTCTCTGCTGGTACATTCCTGGGAGCATACCAGCAGCTGTAGTAGCTCCCAAACTTCAAAACAAAACTTTCTTGACCCACCTTTATCCCATTTCTATTCTCCCTTTTTGAAGAAAATTCAAGAGAGTTGCCTGTTTACCGTTTAAGTCTCCTGTCATTCTCTTCTCAGTCTTCTGCGAGGACTCAGTCCCCACCTGTCCACTAAAACAACTCAATCGGGTCACCAGTGAGTGACCTTCTAGAGAGGAAAATTAAAATGAATTAATGCTCGCAAAGCCCTTAACAGCAGTGGGAGGTAGTCTGTGTATGTTTATAATAAATAAATTCTTTAATGAGAAGTTACGTTTTAATGTTTAAAAGTATAATGTTTAAAATCTTATGATTTCTTTATAAAAATATAAAGAAATATTTATTTAAAAATAAGGAGTTAAATCCTGTGTCGAATATGAGATTACTTGAGTTAATGCGAAGGAGAATTGTGAAGTGGACTGTGGCTTATTGATAAGCCTTTATGTGTTTAATGTATTGCTTTGACTTAAAAAAAAAAAAAAAGGTTTGTTTTGTTTTGTTTTTGAAATGAACAATTGATTCTTAACTGAGTCCTAAATTTTCCCGATTGTTGATAAAAACCACCTTGGGAGGTGGGGTTCACCCTCCATCTCCACGGCGACATCTTGCTCAGGATGGTTTCTCTGGGGATGAGTGGCTGAGCAGGCATCAGTGTTGGTCAAGCCTTTGGACCTCTTCACATTCAGAATTTTGAAAAATTTCTAATTGTTGCCTTTTAGTTCAATAAGAATGATTTTTTATTCTCTTTTAGACAAAGGGGTAGAAATGCAAAGTCTGTCCCAGCCCAAGATTTTCTGAGGACCCTCTCATGAGTGATCTCGATGTGGCCCATAATACCTTGACAAACCACATTGTTCTCAATTTTGTTTGATAAGCTGTATGCTTAATGCTTCTCAGAGCTATCAAGCCTCTGAAAGATAAAAGCTGTCCAACACTCCCAAGTGCTGTCTTCTATAAAAATGACTGCACGTCGATAGAAACAAACGCAGCGATAATTAGTTCCGAGTCAGGTAATATGCATTTGAGGGTTTCTTGGTCAATAACGTTGTGATAGTCTGTATAAGAAAAATGTAAGTTTTTGTTCTCTTTGCTTAGTTAATGTATATTGATTGTTTTCCTTTATAAATGATAAATAGGGAAGGCTTAACTAAATCTTGTTCTCTAATGTAAATATTCAGTGTGATTGCTTGTAGCACAAAGGCCCCATTTTTCTTCTGTATTTTCGTATCTGAGTTTAACACTGCTTTTTGGAACTCCGATGGATAGCAGGTAGTTCAGAGACCTCTCTAGAGATAACACGTAATTCCATCAGTGCTCCTGCAGGGTGGGTATTATTCCCATTTTGTGGACAGCCAGTCTATTCAGAAAGGTGGAATAACTTGCCCAAGGTCACATCATAGATAGCAGGAGAGATGACCGTGCAGATGGGTCATTATGATGCAGTGTCAAAGGAAGGAGAAAGCTTCTAGAAAGCGAGAAACATCCTTGAATTACACAAAGTGTTTATCGTGGGGACCAGGTTACATCCATTGGGTGCCACTTCTCACATTATTTTCCATTCCCTTGTGTGATAATGGTCACAAGAGCCAGAGACACGTTGGTAGGAATATCGACCCCACTGAGGGAATTTGGATATCCTTATAAAGAGCCAAAAAGATTCTCTGAGTCAAATCCAGTGGATTAAGTGACTGGTAGAACTAGATGATACTGGTTTGGGTAAAAAATAAGAGCTGAGTGTATGATACAGAGAGGAGTTTTTATTTTAACGTATACATAGCTCCAAGGCTTCTGTAAGAGCATGCACAGAATAATTGTGCAGCGTGCCCTTATTTAGATTCATACTCAGCACTGTGGGAGGCTCTTGGTTCTTCCCCACCTTTTAAAATTCTGTAAAATTCAGCCGTGGGGGAGTGGCTTACACCTGTAATCCTAGCACTCGGAGAGGCTAAGGGTGGTAGGAAATCACTTGAGTTCGGGAGTTCAAGACCGGCTTGAACAAGAGTGAGACCCCATCTCTACTAAAATAGAAAAAAGAAATTAGCCAGATACAGTAGCTGTGCCTACAGTCCCAGCTACTTGGGAGGCTAAGGCAGGAGGATTGCTTGAGCCCAGGAGTTTGAGGTTGCCTTGAGCTATGATCATGTCACTGCACTCTACCCAGAGTGACAGAGAGACAAGAAAATTCTGTTAAGTTAGTCTCCCAGAGCCACCCACTTGCCTTGTGCCAGGCACTGTCCTAATTGTATATAGGTTATCATTATTTTTTCATTAGCTCTTGCCCCAACCCTGGGAGCTTGTTAGTTTTCTTCTCCTTTTGCAGGTGAGATTATTGGCACCCAGGATGCTAATGTGCCTTGTCTAAGATGAGCAGCAGAGATGGAATTAAAAACCCACTTCTCTTGGCTCCAGGCCAGCATCCTTCTTGCTGCCTCATACTACCTCCTTGGTAACTTTCCATTATTGTGAGTTCCCTGTGACACTTGTACTCAGAAAATTTTCCCAGCATAATGCTGTTGACCATGGATCTAAATGACACTAAAACCTCAGCCTGGCTTTTGCCTTTGAATGCACATTTGGCGAGCCCTGTCTGTGTCCCTGGCACTACTCTAGGCACCAGGGAAATAGAAGGCTAATATGCAGATTTTCAACTAGCACGCCTACCCTATTAGCCAAAGCTCCATTTCAACACTTGATCTTAGCCAAAAGGCCAAGAAGCCATCAAAGCTCCATTTCTTTAGACACTGCTCCTATTCAGCTTATTCTGTGCCTGTTGTCTTAAACTCAGCTACCTCCCAGCCCCACCTGCGCTGTTCTGCTGTGAGCACAGCCTTGGTGGGGCCTGGGGTGTATCTTCTTTAACTTAGTGTGGTCTCAGGGTTCACATACTGCAGTTCCTTCCAGCTCCTATATATCTTGGTCCTCATTGTCCCTTTATAATTTAAGGGCACTATAAGAAGTTTTGAAAACTAAGAATACCCAGTTAAATGATGACAAAGGCGTATTTACTTTCCTGAGGAATGTATGTTTATTTTGTCCAGTGGAAGTTTTTCAGAAGAAAGTACTATTGAGAGGCAAGATCATGACTTAATTGAATCTCCACACCTAATTATTCGTGTGATACCCATAACTATGAAAAGAATGATTCCTTTTCTGATGATACCTCAGTTAGTAAGAAAAGAGCAGCCAGATATCATCTCCCCGTCAGTTTCTTCCTAACTAGGTAGCAGAGAATGTGGGACTTGGGCAAGACCTTGAAACCTGGTGTCCTGAAGAGTGGTGGATGATGCTTCTGTCTACCCAGCAGACCCACGTCCGGAGTATGGCCCTTGGGAGATGCCTCCGTATTTGAGTGAAGCCTGGGTACTTTCCCAGCCTTGCCCCAATCCTGTCCGACCCTCTCCCACCGGCAGTCTCCATTGTCTGAGCACCGCCTGGTCTTGTGACCAGTTGGCGGACTGGCCAGTTTTCCAGATTTGGCTTCATTTTTACTTCTTTCCTGATGAATGCCACCTTGTCATGACACTGCCAGCCTGTGTGATGAGCTGGACACCTGAATGACATGTATAAAGCTTTCCCAGCTCTTCTAGACTAGAAAAAAACTAATCCTGTTTGCTTATCTGCAACCCTTGAAGCAGAGACGAGAGTGGCAGTTTAAGGAGGTTTGAAATACTGGACCAGGGCCAAGGCCTCTTTGCACGCTCCACTCTGCATGTTCCAGCCGTAGGAACAAACTGCATTATTTTGTTTCAAACTGTGCTCAAGGGATGCCAAGACCTTGTAACTGGAAACTTACCAAGCAGAGAATTCTAAGACTAAATTTAGTGTTCTATTTAAAAAATAAAATAAATCGAACATTTTGTTTGTTCATGTCTTATATGTTAAAAAAGAGAGCGATTAACCTAGTTCATACTAACAACCTAAGAAGAGTGTTCAAAGAAGTGAGAGGAAAACGCGTCGGGTTGGTGAAGAGGGAATCCTTAACAAAATGTAGTGAAGTGGCACGAAATACAGGCTCCGCGGCCAAACTTCCAAATAGCAGAGCCTCTCTAAGCTCCATTCCATGCAATCTTATTGTGGCTCCGAGTATGTTAAATACTGTTCAACGAAAAGAACTTCCATTGTCAGGAAATAGGAGGAAAAAAATCCATATGTTTTACATATGTGGGTTTTCTCTGGTTTTTTATATATAACTACTTTTTGAGCTATAGTCTTCATTTAATTATCTGTGAATTGATTTTCTCTTGTTCATGTTAAGCCACAACTGGAATGAAGAAACCTGAGAGGTAACAGAGACTCTATAATGTAATACAAAGTGTCAGCAGGTTAACTTGTGATACTTTGATGTGACTTCAAACCAGCCATGGTCTCCCTGCTAGTTCTCACCTTCCTCGCCTGCCTCTTCTCCTGTTGCTTCAACAAACATTGAGGAGCACCTGTTTTGGACCAGGAACTGGATTTAGACTGTTAGTGATCCCCAAATGCTGATCCGTGGATTAGCATTGTGTTAGAACCACCCGGAGAACTGGTCAAAGATTCACAGTCTGGGTACCACCTCCAGACATTCCAGGTCAGAAGGTCTAGCATGGAACCACGGAATGTGTATTTTTATGCACCTCAATTAATTGATACCCTGCCAGATTTGGAACCAGTGAATCGATATTTCTCCAAAATAAAAACAATGTTTGTTCTTTGTAGTTGTTAGTGTGCATCATTAGACTCATTTTCATTTCCAGCCCGTGTAATAGAAACTGATTGTGTTTGTTTAGAAAACATTTATGAGCACAGATTAGCGCTGAAAGTGTTCTTTGTTTTTATATTCTCTCTGGGAGAGCTTTGATTTCGGTCTTGTCTAGTCAAGAAAAGGACATAACTAAGTATAATCTATTCAAGCTCTCAGCAATGTTAAGGAATGCCAATGCTGCCCACCAGTGTAATTTGGGGAACATGTGTAAGAGAAGTGTTGTTTCTTTTTAGCCATTTCATTAAGAACACCACGGCAGAAGATTTTTGTTCTTTTTTTTTTTTGGTGACAGAGCCTCAAGCTGTCACCCTGGGTACAGTGCCGGGGCATCACAGCTCATAGCAACCTCCAACTCCTGGACTTAAGCAATTCTCTTGCCTCAGCCTCCCAAGTAGCTTGGAACCACAGGCGCCTGCCACAATGCCTGGCTATTTTTTGGTTGTAGTTGCTGTTGTTGTTTGGCAGCCCAGGCTGGATTCGAACCCACCAGCTCTGATGTATGTGGCTGGTGCCTTAGCCGCTTGAGCTACAGGCGCTGAGCCGATTTTTGTCCATTATTTTAGTAATGTGATCAATCTGAGAAATAAATTGCATATGCTTAGATTGTAGGACTTAGGGCTGATGGTTTCCTTCTTTTTCTTTCTTGTTTTTTTTCTTTGGTAAGACAGTCTCACTCTGTCACCCTGGGTAGAGTGCCCTGGTGTTGTAGTTCATAGCAACCTCAAACTCTTTGGCTCAGGCAATCCCGTTCCTGAGCTTCCCAAGTAGTTGGGACTGTAGGTGCTCACCACCACATACCACATCTGGCTAGTTTTTATATTTTTAGTAGAGGGATGGGGTCTTACTCTTACTTTAGGGCTGGACTGGAATTCCTGAGCTCAAGTGATCCACTTGCCTCAGCCTCGCAAAGTTCCAGGATTATAGGAGTGAGCCACTGCACCCAGCCTGCTGATTTACTTCTTAAATGATCTTATGAATCAAATCTCTACCAAAAAACTGTAATGGGCAATATTCAAGTAACTGGCATCTTAGTCTACTGGAAAAGCCTTAATGGTACCCACATCGGCTTTCATTAAATATATTTAAGCCCCTAGTAAGAATGATGTGCAAGAACTCATCATTTCCTGTGTTGTTTTGCAGACTGAAAGCATGGTGGCTTTGGTGAACCAGGATACTGTGATGTGAGATTAGGCCACGCAGTCATGGATTGCCCTAGACATAATGAGCATTCACATTTTTTCTCTTCTGCTACTTCGATAGCTACAGAATCTGCCAGCTAGATGTGTTGGGCAGCCCTGCTCATGGTATCTTTTCCCAGTAGAAGGACAGCAGGGCTGGAGGGCAGAGCATCAGATTTCAGGTCAGGAGGGTTTTGTTCAAGTTCTACCTGTCTTGCATTTAGCCTCCCTGTGCCACCTTCTAGCCATACTGCCTTGGGCAAGTTACTTGACTTCTCTAAGTCCCTCCTCCTCAGTAATTATGCCTACCTCAGAGTTGTTGACAAGATTCAGTGAGCGTAGCTGTCAAAGTGTGTGGGCTACCGCTGGGCACATACCACATTCCACTCCTTCAGTGAATGTTACTTGAGGCTGCATCTCATCCTTGCAGGCAATAAACCCCATTTAACTTTCAGAAGTAAGGAGGGTGATAGAGATCCCGGGAGAGTTCTGAAGATTTAATTAGTATAATTGATGATAGTGGATGGTGAATGAATCCAAGCAACCGGGAATAGTCACAGCAACTCATATGGGGTTTATATACCCAACCCATCTCTCTCTAGTCACTTAGTCATTGACTGACTAAATGGTCGTTTCTTATTCGGATTCTCACAGCCGTCTCTGCACAGAGCTTGAGCAGCCTAAGAAGCTGCTGTGTTACTTGACCCACGGTGCCCATCTGGCTGGTCTCGCAGCAGGGAGGAGAGCTAGCAGCTTCTCTTCATCCTTCCAGGCTCAGTCTGCTCTGCTGTCTCTGTCTCGGAGAAGCAGGCCTGATTCTTGCCCCAGGCAGAATTAATGATTCCCTCTTTATATGCTAACACACTTGAACCTCTATTACAGCGCTCCTTTCATAATGCCTTTGTGTAGAAGTTGATTGTTTGCATTTTGATCTTTCTCTCTCTATTTTAAATTGCTTGGGGGCCTGGCGTGTACCCAGAATAGATACTTAGTAATTGTGGGATTATTACAGATCAGAGCTGAGGCAGTTTTGTGAGAGCTAAGAGCACAGACCCGAGAGCTCAACTTCCCTAGGCTGGTATACTAGCCCTGTCACTGACTCTGTGGGCTTAGGCAAGCTCTTTATCATCCAGGAATTTTAGTTTCCTCATCTGAACATGGGAATAATAATGCCTTCTTTCTTTCTTTTCTTTTCTGTCCTTATTTATTTATTTTGAGACAGAATCTAACTACCATATATACTCGAGTATAAGCCAAGTTTTTCCGGCACAAAATTTGTGCCGAAAAACCCGAACTCGGCTTATACTCGGGTCATACAGGTTATTTGATTCGGTGATTGTGATTTAGCTTGATTACCTGTTAAGCTACGGTTTTCTGCGCTTTATTTAAAGTTTTAAAG
>CAUYPK010086448.1:0-23519 GCA_963574355.1 Loris lydekkerianus | reverse complement strand
GTAACAAAAAACACCTGACTGAGCATGTTATATTATGTGTTTAATATATTATTGTTAAAATTATATGCTTTTGTGTGAGTGTTTGTCTGTTTTGGCAGGTCACTGCGTGGTGTGGCTCTCTGACTCTCAGTTTAAAATTTTAGCTCTTTGTGTCGAACTTGTTCGCCACCCCTGGCATATACTATTCTCTTCTTTCCACCTGACCCCACATTAAAGGAGGTTTCCCATCGGAAGTGATAGTTCAGTAGGAGCCACAACAGATTGTATAGTTTCATAGCACACCAGGTAACTGTTCACTGGGTCTCAATCCTTTTTTCTTGTCAATAAATCACTTTTCTCCTTAGAACTTTCTGACCATACCTCATATTCTGTTTTACTTTGAGCAAGCCTCATAAAGATTCATTCCAGCCCAACTCAGAAACTCCAGAGGTGGGTCTCTGGGCATAGGTATTTTTTAAAACTCTCTGATTATTCTAACATTCTGTTTCACTTGAGAATTGCATAACTGAATTATTGGACATACGTGTATTGTGAAAAATGTGTATCCCCTCCTACCAGTTCTTATCTGTTTACTAAAATAAGATTTAAGATGATCTAATTCTATAGATTGAATAATTTATTATTTAATATTTTGGTTTTTTCCTTCTCTATCACTTTTCAAAAGCACAGCTTGACCAGGTATGGTGGCTCATGCCTATAATCCCAGCACTTTGGGAGGCTGAGGCATAGGACCATTTAAGGCCAAACATTCAAGACTAGCATAGGCAACATAGGAAATCCTGTCTCTAAAAAACCAAAAAAATTATAGTAGTGGGAATGGTGGTCCACACTGGTAGTCCCAACTACCCATGAGGCTGAAGTCAGAAGAATCAACACATTATTAAGCATCTATGTTATGTGCCCACACTCTTTTAAACACTGAGATGCAAAAAGGAACACACTCTCTGCTCTCAGGAAAATTTTGCAAGGCTGAAAGCAATTATAATATAGTATAATGCCAGTTAAGGAAGGAGAAAGCAAGCAGTAGCTGCACATTGAAGGGCATTTAACTGAATCTTGGAGGTCAGGAAAGTGTTAGAAAGTGATGTCCAAGCTGAAACACAGTGAATTAGAAAGACTTAACCCAAATGAAAATAAGATACATGAGAATTGTATAATAAGTACAAAAGTTAGGAGGGAAATAAAGACAGAATAAAACCAAGCAAAGAACACTCAAGGACCTATAATGTGGTATAACTACAACTTAAAAGTCAAGGTGGAGCCAGATGTGGTGGCCCTCACCTATAATCCTAGCAACCTGGGAGGATGAGGCGGGAGATGGCTTGAGCTCAGAAGTTCAAGACCAGCCTAAGCAAGACTGTCTCTACTAAAAATAGAAAAACCAGCTGGGTGTTGTGGCAGGCACCTGTAGTTCCAGCTACTTGGGAGGCTCAGCCCAAGAGTTTGGGGAGGCTCAGCCCAAGAGTTTGAGGTTGCTGTGAATTCTGAAGATGCCACAACACTCTACTTAGAGGAACAGAGTAAGACTCTATCTCAAAAAAAAAAAAAAAAAAAAAAAAGTCAAGGTGGGCAGTGATTAGAGGTAAAGATGGACAGATTATGAATAGCACTTATATCACGTTATGGAGTTTGGACGTTATCCATGTAAAATATCATAGAAAGATTCTAAAAGCTACCAGAATGGTTAAAGTTAAGAAGACTGATATCTCCAAGAGTTAATGAGGATGTGGAGTAACTATAATTCTGATGTACAATACCTACTGATGTTCTATAACCCAGAAATTCCCTTCTGGGTTATATTATATAACCAGCAGAATGAGTGCTTATGTTAACCAGAAGATATACACAAAAATGTTCATACAGTTTTATTCATAATTATCTAAAACTGAGAAATGACCTCAATATCCACCAACATTAAAAGGGTTAAATAAATGGAGATATATTCATAGAATGAAATGCCTAGCAATAAAAAAGAATGAGTTACTTATACATGCCACGTACTATTACAGACATGATGTTGAGTGAAAGATCGGACATAAAAGGGAACCTCCTTTATGATTCCACTTCTATAAATCTTTGAATTCAGACATTTAGTCTATGGTGACAAAAGTCAGAATAGTAGTTACCTTGGGGATGGAATATGACTCAAATACTTATTATATGAGCTTTTTGGAGTGCCAGAAATGTTCTATATTTGGATCTAATATATATATTTAAAAATACATCAAACCATATAGATTTAGGCACTTAACTGCATATAAATTATACATAAATAAAAGTTGTAATACAAAAGGCAGTATGTGCAGGTTAGAGTGAGCACTCTAGTTATAGTGTAGACTGGAGGCAAGGAGAAAAGGTACCAGTTATCTCCCTAAGGGATGGTGGTAGCCTGAAATAAGGGGCAGATAAATCTTAAGCATATGAGGTAAGGAAAAGGGGATTTGCTGCTTTTTCTATGTGATGGATGAGGAGAGAGCGATAAGGGTGAATCAGAGGATTCTGGCTTAGGCCACAGGAGGGAGGGTGATGACATTTACTGAGACAGGGAAGTGGAGCAACCTAGAGGTCATATTTAGTAAATGAGAAAGTCAATTTACTAAATATGACCTCTTCCTTCCAGCTGGTCTGATGAGATGTTCTTCATTTCGAGTACTCGTATTTTATTGGCACTGAAAGGACAGACTCCAGCCAGTCAGAGTGACTGAGAGAAGTCCTAAGGAGGCACTGTCACCATGGGAATAGGAATCTATGGTTTAAAACAAAGTTTGTGAAAAATAAAAGTGATTTAAAAGCAATGGGACTCAAGTTTCCCAAATGCCAGGGAATGAAAAAGCACAGGCAGATTATGTCAAAGAAAATAAAGAGACTAAGCATCTTTAGCCATGTGATGGGGAACACAGATCATTGCCTTTGAGAATGCATCCATGTGTTTGAGTGGAATGAGGAGGAGTGGGGAAAAGCAAAGGCTCTGGGGCCAACAGACACAGGTTCAAATCCTGCCTCCACTACTTACTTACATTACGACTGAGAACAAGTCAACCAAACATCTGTAAATTACAGGGTTTCTTCATTGGTAAAATGTAGCAAATAGTACCCACCTTTCCAGAGGTGATGTTCCAAAAAATTTATGTATATAAATATTTAAATAAATTCACGTATATGAAAAAAAGTTAATTCATTATGGGAATTCATTATGTATGGGTTTGCCTTTCCACAAAGTACATGTCCTCTGTTAAAATCATATATTATCAGTCATAAAAGGTAAAATGGCCTTCTCAGACCACTTTACCAAATGCTACTGTGCCTTCTGTTAACTGTTTTTCTAAATTCTATTTTGCAATCTTTCTTGACTAATTGTGTCAAGAAATCATCTTCTTCCTGTAATACAGAGTATAAAAAAGTAATACTTAAGAGCTATGGGGATTCTCTTTATTCTGGTCAATTCCATCTCTGATCTCCCATCTTTCTCTCACCAAAATACTGGTCCAAGGTTATTGTACAGGACTCAGAGCTGAGTAATTGGCTTTAGTGCTGCCAACTTTTCAGTTTGAAATCATCAGGTTGGCAGATGTAGGATGAGTTTGGCAACATTTAACCAAAAGCTCTAAAGCAACAGTGGCTCAAAAATACAGAAATGTATTTCTTACGTAAAAGATGTCAGGAAGTTGGGTTGGCCTGACAGCTCTCTGGTAGCATAAGGGCCTCTAGGTACTATATTTCTGTCCACCACCTTAGCACATGGTTTTGGTCCTCAAGATTCCTCATGGTTCAAGAAAGCAGCTATAGCCTCAGAAGGAGGAGAAAAGGTGTAAGGGCAAATATAAAGGTCACTTTCAGGTAATGCAGTTTTCTTTACATGGCCTTTACGGACATTCCACAAAACATTTCAGTTTATACTTCATCGACCTAAACTAGCTGCAAAGAAAGCTAAAAAATGTTCTAGAAGGTAAGATATATACACAAAAATCTGGATTCTGTCACTAAGGAAGGAGAGAAGAATTCATGGCAACTAGCACATTCTCTTCCCAAAGCTTTTTTATCCAACAATGCCTTTTATTAAGCAGGGAGCCCTGTTCCAGACACTGGGAATTCATCAAGGAAAAAAAAAAAAAAAAAGACAAAGCCATGTCTTCACAGAGATTACATTTTTAGTAGAATAACAAGAGATAACATTTATTAATGATTATTATATGCTGGGCATGGTTTTTAAGAATTTTACTTCTATTAGTTTATTTGATGTTTGCCACAACCCTTTGGAATAGGTACCATTATCACCCCTATTTTGTAGATAAGGAAAATTGAGGCGCAGAAAAGTTAATAACTTACACAAATTGATATAAGTCATAACTGGTGGAACCAACATTTGAATTCAGGTAGTCTAACCCCAGAGTACATGCTTTTAACCTCTGTACTATATTGCTTCTCCTCAACTTCCTCATATGTTAATTTGGTTTCTCTTCTGGGCATAAATTATTGTATGTCTGTTTGGAGGCTTAAATAGGTAGGGCCAGTTCTCTTGCTTTTCTTTGGTGATGGTGGTTCTAGGGTGGTAAAGGGTGATAGCTGGCTATACATCCCATTGGGAGTGAATAAGAAAAAGTTGCCATGTGCAGGAAATTAATAGCCTCCTCACCAATTTACAGTGCTGCTTAAATGCTGCAGCGAGTAGGAAATGCCTTTTTCTTCTTGTTTAATAGCTGTGATTTGAATTGGGGCCAACAATGGCATCACTAGTTGCTCAACCCAGAAACCTGGACATCCTCTCTGGCGCTTCTCATTCCTTCACTCCTACGTATAATCAATTTGTTCTTTTTATTGAACCTCCTAAATAGTCATAGAATTTGTCAGTTTGTCTCCATCTCCATTGTCACCTCTCCAAGCTCATGCCATTATCATGTCTTGTCTGTATAATTCAGTAGCCACACATGTGGTGTTCCTGCCTCCAATCAAGCCCCTTTGGGTCCACTCTTCACACTGTGACCAGGGGGATCTAATACCTAAAGCTGATCTCGTCACTCCCTACTTAAACCCTTCAATGACTCCACATTATTCTCAGAGTAAAGTTCAAGTTCTTAACCTAACTTACAAAGTTCTTCATTCCCAAAGCAGTTGGAAAGATCATTGCAGGTTGAGTGCCTCCAGAAGCAGACCCAGTTGGAGATTGGCATGGAGGTTTCTTAGGGAGTCCTATTGGATGTCACATCTGTGAAGGGGAAGGGAAGGAAGTAAGACTGAATAGAGGAATAAGTCAACCTGTGAAGTAGTCTCAGTGGAGACCTCAGCTGCCATTATGTCCCCATCAGAAACTGGGATGGCCCAGCAGAATTATCTCAAGTTAGGGTGCTAGAACTGGGCCTTTATATCCCCATACTGATTACCCATTGGATAAGGTTGCCCTGGGAGTGGAGGATGACCCTGGATGAGGCCATTCACCTATTTTGTAGCCTTTTGTGCTAACTCATAGGCCTTTTCATAACACTGCCCT
Organism: Loris lydekkerianus; assembly: GCA_963574355.1. Lineage (NCBI taxonomy): Eukaryota > Metazoa > Chordata > Mammalia > Primates > Lorisidae > Loris > Loris lydekkerianus. The sequence continues at coordinate 18,034 of CAUYPK010086448.1, read as the reverse complement.
TCAGAACTTCCACATACCACACCTTTGAGTACTCAGGGTCTCTTGACTGATTTTCCCAGTTTACACTGGAAAAGGTAAGATTAAGATGAGGCTGACTGCCCTCAGGCCCATCTTCCCATTCACCTACCTCTTAGGACCCCCACTGGACTCTTGGCTTCTTTATAAGACTTGCATCTTTTCAGAGGTCCTCAAACTTTTTAAACAGGGGGCCAGTTCACTGTCCCTCAGACCAGTGAAGGGCCGGACTATAGTTAAAAAAAAAAAAACAACAAAATCTATGCACACTGCACATATCTTATTTTGAAGTAAAAAGACAAAACGGGAACAAATACAATCACACCACCTCATGTGGCCTGTGGGCCGCGGTTTGAGGACCCCTGTTAGGTTCTTAGGTCTTCTTACCGTACTACCAACAGGTATTGTTTTAGGAAACTTTCCAGAAACTCAGGTAGTACCTAAGGTCTAGTAAAATCCCCTTCTCTGCTAGTCAATTAAATTCTTATTTTGGGGGTAGAAAAATAGCCCCCTATATTAACTCTCACTGTCCTCACATTGATCCACAAATTTTATGGTAAAATTTTATGCTCTGAGTTCCTGAGTTTTCCCCCTTCCTTTTTAAGCTTACTTTTATGATAGGTAGTTATGCCTTTATGCCCTTGTTTTTCCTTTAAGCCAATTTTTTATTCTTTTTTCTCTTAAGCACAAGGCCTATGAAGTTGAAAACTATGACTTTCAAGACTATTTATCAATGCTATAGATATACAAAAATCTACTTAAAAATCTCAAAATCTAAATAATTCAACTCGTGTGTGTGTACACATGTGTGCGCATGTACCCACATATAAAAATCTCTTCCTGCTCTTGGATAGTGGTAAGAATCATCTGAGCAAAAGGAAAAGAAAAAAAAAATCACATTGTTTAAAGTCAAATTCTACCCTGTTAAGCACATAAGTTTGCTCAGTCTCATTTCACCTGATTCCTTACTCTTGCTCTCGGGGATCATTGCCCAAATAAATTATCTGTATCCAAACAGGGATACTCAGTGAAGGGAAGTATATTTCTCAAAATTTCTGTGCATTCACCAAGATATTGCCTCATGAACTGGTTCCTCATGATCTTCCGTGTATACAGTCTCCTTTTGAACTTCCCACACTGTAAACCCTGCTACCTGCAACTCTCATTAGAGAGCTGAGTCACTGGCCACAGGGCTCTCTCTTGAAGATCACACTTGCTACCATCAGTAGACCCACTTTGGAAAGTGTATAACTTATCACAGCTCAGAGATCAGTCTATACCTTTTAGTAGGAATATGGCTAATGGTTCAAGAATCATGGAAGATCACACAACAATGAGAATAATTTGTAACCATTGTTCAAGTCCAGGTCTGTCCTGAGGTTTCTTCCTGATAGGGCCAACCCTTGGCCTTACTCTTGCACTGCCTCCATGGCCAGAGGGTTAGTTCACAACTCTACCACTGAAACCACTGAAATCGATCCCGGTATTCCCACAACTCAAACGTTCAGGCCAAACTGGCCCTCTGCTCTCAAAAACAAGAGTTGTTTTTTCTCCTACCTCATTCTAAAACCCTCGAAGTCCTCCATGTCTTTTTGTAGTTCAAAAATATTCCTTTCTCCTAAGGTAACTATAAATGGAATGTGTATTACCTCCAGGGAAACAAACTCATAGGCATGCATGTGATCTGTTCCTGCAGAGCCAGCAAAACACAAGCACACAATATTTACAATCAGTGTGTTTTCCAAATCTTTTTTGAAATGTCATATTTAGGTAATCCATGTCCACTTCAAGTTAAGTCTAGTAGTACCCTGATAGTTTCAACATCTGGGTCGTCTCTGGGTCAATGTAAAACTTAGCTTGGTTCTTTTTCACTCTCTTTTTATTGAACATTTAAAAATCTTAAGGTCCCGTCTCACCCAGATTTTGTCACCTTGTAACAAATATATGTGAAAGAAGGTGGTAAGTTGGACAATATTTGGTTAAAAGTGACAGAAATCTGACTTATGCTAGCTTAATCAGAAAAAGGAGAATTTATAAGCTCACATAAAATAATGGAAAGGAAGGGAATGATGTTTGTCTTTTTTTTTTTTCCATTTTCATTTGTCTGAATTTTTTTTTTTTTTATTGTTAACTCACAGGTGTGTACATTTGATGTTTGTCTTAAGCGTCACTGGAACAACGCCCTTGAATGCCATTAGCATGCTCTCCCTTCCATCTCTTGTCTTTGCTTCTTCACTCTTTACCCACTTGATGTTTTTGAGCTCTTCCATAGAAGCTGCACAGCCTTATCGCTTCTTTTAAAGTAATTAGAAATAACTTAAAGTCTCATATTTACAACAATTTTTCTCATCTCTAATATTCATTTCTCTGAGTAGCTCCAAATTTTCATCTGATATCATATTCCTTCTGCCTGAAGAACTTCCTTTAGCATTTCTTAATGGGCAGGACTTGTAGCAATAAATTCTTTTGACTTTTGTTTATTTGAAGAAAGTCTTTAGTTTGTCTTTTTGAAAGATATTTTTGCTTGATGTAAAATTTTGGGTTTTTTTATTTATAATATTTTACTTTCTGGCCAGAAGCAGTAGTCACACCTGAAATCTCAGCACCCTAGAAGGCCCCATCTCTACTAAAAATAGAAAAACTAGCCAGGGGTTATGGTGGGTGCCTGTAATCCCAGCTACTCAGGAGGCTGAGGCAAGAGGATTGCTTGAGCTAAGGCGTTTGAAGCTGCTGTGAGCTATGATACCACCGTACTCTAGCCTGGGTAACAGAGTGAAACTATATCTCAAAAAAAAAAATTTTTTTTTTTTTTTACTTCTTTAAAGATTCCACTCCATCGTGTTCTGGTGTGAGTAATTTCTAATAAGCAATAGGATTAAAATCCTTTTTTCATTTTTACTTTATTCTATTTTTAAAATAAATTTTATTTTGTATAATAAGGTATATTTAAAGATATGTTCTGGAATACAGATAGATGGTAAAATAGTTGCTATGGTAATGAAAATTAACGTATCTATTATCTCACATAATTACCCTTTTGTGTGTGTGGGTGTGTGTGGCCAAGGGAGCTCATTCACCCCTTCCACAAGGTCACAGAGAGAACACACTATCTATGAACCAGGACGTAGGGTTATCACCAGATGCAAATCTACAGGTGTCTTGATCTTGGACTTCCCAACATCCAGAATTATGAGAAATAAGTTTCTATTGTTTATAAGCCATACTGTTTATGGTATTTTGTTACAGCAGCTGGAATGGACTGAGCAAAGGGCTACTATGGCAGTAAACAAGACAGGCTACGTCCCTTTATCCACGGAATAGACCTCTCATTCTGAAGTGGGGGAGGCAATAAAAAGATAAATCAATAAGCAAAGAAAAATCAGGCATAATAAATATGAAAACTAAGCAATTTATAATCGAAGGTCCACGCAGGCTTCTCTGAGGAGGTGATATTTAAGCTGAGACTGAAAAAATTAAAAAGGGACGAAAAAGAGAAAGAAGTAACTTTATGCATTATGCCACTAGTATAATCAGAAAAATAATTTCACAGACTTAAAAGGTCATATATTATTTGTATGACCACATGATGTAATTCTTTCCTTACATTGAAAATAACCCCCACTCACACACATAAACATCCTCTCTTTGGGTGGGGGTATATTAAGCTCTGGTTTTTGTTAACCTAGTCAATGTCTAAGGAAGTAACATGCCCTATATTTCTTTATTTCTTTTAAAATTTTATCTGAAAACCAAGGGGCATAAGTAAAAATCTAAGGAGAGAAAGGGTGGATGGGGAGGCTCACACCTGTAATCCTAGCACTCGGGAGGCCGAGGCCGGTGGATCACCTGAGCTCAGGAGTTTGAGACCAGCCTGAGCAAGAGTGAGACTCTGTCTCTAAAAAATAGCTGACATTGTGGCAGGTGCCTGTAATCCCAGCTACTTGGAAGGCAGAGGCAAGAGAATCGCTTGAACCCAAGAGTTTGAGGTTGCTGTGAGCTACAATGCCACAAAATCTGCGTCACCAGCGTTTACTAAGTGTGACATGGATGGTCACTCTGTCACTCTCTCCCCTTCTCAGAGTAGCACATCCTTTTTGGGATGCTTCTCTTTTATTTCTCTTATTCATAGCATGCCCTGTCACTACAAATATTCTAGATAGATAGACTTGCTCTAGTGAGCGGCAACTTAATTTTAAATCATTTATAATTTTGGACTTGGTAATAAGCTCCAGTTGGAACAGTATATTTCTTTAGGCTTTTTGTTTTCAGGACTTAAACGTGATCACAAAATTGACATTGAACCACTATAAAGATTCTTTAGCACAAGTGGATTGGAGCTCATTTTAAAAATCACTATTCATTTTCATTGTCCCTAGAGTCTTAATATTAATGATGTTAATACTAGATCACCTTGAGCACAGCTACATGTGTTAACTGTGAAATAGGTTGTATGTTTAGAATGACCTTCAAACACCTTCAGGATGATTTTATTTTTAGCTTTTGCTTATAAGAAACTAAGATTTATCTTTGAGACAGTATTTTATCTGGCATAATTTCTTATGCTCATCCATGAAAATAAAAAATCCAAATCAGTTATTTCAAAATGTAATCAAACATCTTGAACCATCCTTATCTGCCTACAGATTCACACATAAAATTATGATAAAGTTTTAAAAGTTTTTATCTTTGAGTTCAATAGTTCTCTACAAACTTCATTTTTACTAATATTCCCCCAAAGCCTTTTTCAAACCAAGGAATAAGAGGATCAATTATCTATTTGTTGTTTCTTAGATATGGGGCAGTCAGGGTATAGCTAAAAAGCTAAGCAGGAAGAAGCTTCTCCCAAAGTACAAATGTTCTGTCATGTTTTCAGACATCAAAAAATGGATATGAAACAAAGAGATCGCCACAGCTTACCATTCTGATTGTGTACTTCATCAGGCTAGGTTTTCCATATTGCAGATATTGCAAGAATTTCCTTTCCTTTTTTTTTTTTTTTTTTTTAAGACAGTCTTACTTTGTAACCCTGGCTAGAGTGCTATGGTGAGTGCTGTGGCGAGTGCTGTGGCATCATAGCTCACAGCACCTCAAACTCTTAAACTCACGTAATCCTCTTGCCTCAGCCTCCCAAGTAGCTGGGCCTACAGGTACCTGCCACAACGCCAGGATATTTTTTAGAGACAGTGATGTAGCTGTTGCTCAGGCTAGTCTTGAACTCATAAGCTCAAGTAATCCACCCGCCTTGGCCTCTCAGAGTTGTAAGAATTTCTGGTTGACAATATACCTGATCCTGATTTGGGGAAGATCCAGGGTTTAATTAAAATATTTGACCAAGTGTGGTGGCTCACACCTTTAATCCTAGCACTCTGGGAGGCCAAGGCAGGAGGATCACTTGAGGCCAGGAGTTTGAGTCCAGCCTGAGGAAGAGTGAGACCCCATCTCTACAAAAAATGGAAATATTAGCTGAGCGTAGTGGAGCATGCCTGTAGTCTCAGCTGCTCAGGAAGTTGAGGCAGGAGGATTACTTAAGCCCAGGAGTTCAACACCAGCCTGGGAAACATATGAGACCCTTCTCTACAAATAAGTTATAAAATACAGGTATGGTGGTGGATGCCTGTGTCCCAGCTTCTTGGGAGGCTAAGGTGGGAGGGTCAGTTGAACCTAAGACTTTGAGGCTGGTGCTATAATCATCCTAGTGCATTGCAGCCTGGTTGACGGAGCAAGACCCTGTCTTTAAAAATAAAAAGTTAAGAACAGCTAAATATCTTATATGGTCTAGCAGTGGGGGGAAAAAAGAAAAGAAAAGAAAAAAGAACAGCTATATAATTTCATTCATGCCTTTAAGTTCCATTTACATGTAGATGATCCTGGGATTTATATTTCTAGCACTCGGATTTGAATCCAGTTATTTACAGTTAAGTAACAAATAGCATAAAACAACAACTGTTTTATTATATCTCATTATGCATTCAACTGGCAAGGTCTGGAGAGTCTAAAACTGCTTCCCTCAGATGTCTGGCATCCTGGGAGAAATAGCAGGAAAGCTGATTACTGAGACCACTGACTGAAATGCTTTCTGTATCCTCTCCAGCACAGTAGGCTCAGAATAGTAATATTTATTACATGGAGGTTCTTGGCTCCCATACAGTGTGTTCCCAGAGACTGGGGTAACAGATGGAAGGTTTCTCACGGACTAACACTTGGTGTCTCAAAATGTTACTTTCACTACTGTCTGTGGGTCAAGCAAATCCCTAAAGCAGCTCAGATTCAAGAAGAGGGAAATTAGTCTCCACCTCTCAAAGCGAAGAGAAGCAGAGATCCATGGCCATCTTTGATCTATCACAGATCCCTAATAGGTATATGACTTGTAACATCTCCAAGCGAATCTCTTAATTTCCTCTCTAAACCTACTCTTTCCTGGTGATCACCATCCAGTAAATTGGACCAACTGCTCAGGCCCCAGATTTTGGAATCCTTTCTGTTCCATACTCTGCATCCTATTTGTTAGCAAATCCTATTGCCACCACCTTGAAAATGCATCCTCAACCTGACCCCTCATGCGCTTCTACTTCTATCACCATAATACAATCACAACCATCTTTTTCCTGGGCTATGTTAATAGTCTCCCAACCAGATTCTCAGCTACCACACTTGTCCTCATGGCTCCTTTAGTTGGCAGCCTCAGAGATCCTGTTAGAATGTAAACCAAATCCTGTCATCCATGTGCTCATAATGTTCCACTGGCTTCATACCTCAAAGTAAAATCCAAAATTCTTATTATATCTTCAGTTCCTTGTGCAGTAGAACCTCCATAGGTGACCACCTCCCTACATTGGCCTCCTCCTTACATTGACCTAATTTTCATAGACCGACGTGCACCACACGGACGTATCGGCACAGTAGGCCCAGTTCCTCATGTCAACCACCTCTGTATGTGGACCAGCTTGTAACAGTCCCTTGGGTGTTCAACTTAGAGGTTCTACCGTATTGTCTAGACCCTGGCCACTTTTTGCTCTAATTCCGTACTTTTCTTCCCTTCACTCACTTTACTTCCACCCCACTGGCTTATTTGTTCTTCCTCAGAGAAGCCAAATGTGCTCCCTCACAGGGCCTTTGTACTTGTACTGCTCACTACGGTGGGTCTCTCCTTCTTTACATATTTAGATGGCTTACCCTCTCATTTCACTCAGGTCTTTGCTCAAATGTCATTTCTTCAGAGAAGCTTTGCCAATCACTGTAGCACTTTCTAGCCCCAGTCTAGCCCCTGCTCACACAGTCCTATGTATTTTTCTTATTGCCTATCTTCTCCATTAGAATATAAATTCCACAACATCAATAACTCCCCATTACTCAAAACAGTACCTGTCACATAGAGATGCTCAGTAAATATTTGTTGAATGAATAAATAAATAAAAGCACTTAGTCAGCCTACTGGGTGCTCCAAGGCTAGGAGCCAGAAAAGGATGTTTACTCAAATCCTCAGGGCAATTTGTCTCAGCATGAAACAGTATCTTCACTAATATTAATCATGAGCTAGTTTAATTGAAAAATCAAAGAAAGGCATGAAATTTTCTAAGCTGGCTTTCATTTATTCTCCACGAGGGATCTAATGATATCCCCTCCTGGAATAGCTACAAATCACCAAACATAATGCAATGACTTCCTTTTTGCAACTTCTCTAGAATATTAGGTTGTTTCTTATCTCTTTCTCACATATTAATTTTATAGCCCAATAGAAATTCAGTTCCACTGACAAATGCATGTACCTAGCAAGGGCTAGTTAGTGATGTAAATCATGGCCCAGATGAGCTGGTCAAGGTGATGGGAGGACATAGATGTAAGAACAGATTGGGAAAGGCACTGTAGCATAAGAATTTATAAAGGCTCACAAAGGGTCCCCTTTCCTAGTTAGTCTTAGGTTAGGGCATAGCCTGACTCCAACTGCACCATGTATGCTACGTGGTCAGTAAAATATTTCAAGTTAACATAAACACACTAAATTCCATCTTTTTGGAATGCCAAAGTGCCATAGCTACAGGAAGGATGGAGGATTGAAGGTTAGAGGATATGTACTAGCGTAGGAATAAGTGTAAGCACTGGTATTAACTTTGAAAACAAAAAAAACACCAGAAAAACTTCTTGCAAAATTCTCCAAGAATCTACTAGGGAAAACACTGGGGTTTGAGCTTTTCTTGAGGAGAATTTTTTTTTAATTACTATTTCAATGTCTTTACTTTTTAAGTCTTTTCAGATATTCTATTGTTCCTTGAATCAATTTCAGTAGTTTATGTTTTTCTGGGAATCTATCCATTTCATGTAGATTATTTGATTTGTTGAGAAGCAATTGCTTATCGTACTCCCTGGTAATCCCTTTTATTTCAGTAAAGTCTTCTCCGTTTTTCCTTTTGTTCAATCTAGGTAGATTGTTGTCTTGCTGTTCTTTGTATTTTTGTTTATTTTTTTATTGCTGCTCTCTTTTCAAAGAAACAACATTTGGTTCTGTTGATGTTTCTGTATTTTTTTCTATTCTCTATTTCACTTATTTCCACTTAATTTTTATTTAAAAAGAAAGCTGAGGGCAGCACCTGTGGCTCAAAGGAGTAGGGTGCCAGCCCTGTATACTGGAGGTAGTGGGTTCAGGCCCAGCCCCGTACAAAAAAACTGCAAAAAAAATAAAAGAAAATAAAAAGAAAGCTGAAGTTTTCTTTTTATGATAGGGGTCATATTGGATCTGTAGATCAATTTGAGTAGCATTGACATATTACCAATATTAAGCCGTCTAACTCATGAACATGGGATGCCTTTCCCTTTACTTAGGTCTTTAATATCATTCAGCAATGCTTTCTATTTTTCAATGTATAGATTTTTGCTAAATTTATTCCCAAGTGCTTTTTTTCTTTTTTACAGAAAGTGACAAGCTGACTATAAAATTCATATTGAAATTCAAGATAAAAATAATCTTGAAAAAGAAGAACAAAGTTGGAGAACTTACACTTCCCAATTTCAGACTTACTATAATTGACAACAACCAAGATCATGTGGTATTGGCATAAGGACAGAGATGTACGCAAATGAAATAGAATTGAGTCCAAAAGTAAATCTATACATCTATAGTCAATTGATGTTTAACAAAGGCAATGAGACCATTTAATGGAGAAAGAATAGTCTTCTCAACAAGTGGTGCTGGGACAATCGGATATCCACATGCAAAAGAATGACTTTGGACCCCTATCTCACATAGATTAAAAAACAATTAACTCAAATTAGATCAAAGGCCTAAATATAAGAGCTAAACCTATAACATTCTTAGGTGTAAATCTTGTGACCTTAAATTAGCCAATGGTTTCTTCAACATGACACTAAAGCACAAGTGATAAAAGAAAAAATAGATTAATCGAACCATCAAAATGGAAAACTTTGTGCTTCAAATGACACCACCAAAGAAGGAAAAAGATAACCCATAGACAGGAGAGAGTGATTGTAAATCATGCATCTGATAAGAGATTTGAATCTATAATATATAAAAGAGGGCAGCACCTGTGGCTCAACAGGTAGGGCATCGGCCCCATATACCAAGGGTGGCAGGTTCAAACCCAGCCCCGGCCCCACTGCAACAAAAATATAAAATAAAATAAAAAATAAAAATATAATATATAAAAGAACTCTTATACACATAACTCAATAATAAAAAGATAAAAATCCAGCTTAAAATTAACAATGGAATCTAATAGATAGCTCTCTAAATAATATATACAGATGATCAATAGGCACATAAAAGTGTTCGACATAATTCGCCATTAAAGAGATACAGAGCAATACCACAAGGAGATACCACTTCACGCTTACTAGGATGGCTATAACAAATTTTGGTGATGATGTAGGGAAGCGGGAACGTATGACTGGTGTGATTATAAAATGGTGTAGCCACTTTGGAAGAGTCTGGCAGTCCCTCAAAAGGTTAAACACAAAGTTACCATACAAGCCAACACCCTCAGGTTTATACTCAAGAAAAATAAAAATATGTGTCTACACAAAAATCTGCACACAAACATTCACAATAGCATTATTCATAATAGCCAAAGAATAGAAACAACCCAAATCCAGCCAAACTGATGAATAGATAAACAAAATATGGAATATCTATAAAATGGAATATTATTTGGCTATAAAAAGAATGAAGTACTGATAAAACTTGAAATCATTATGCTGTGAAAGAAAGTAGTTATAAAAAGCTATGTATTATGTATTTCCATTTTTATGAAATGTCCAAGATAGGCAAATCTATATAGAGAGAAATTAAACTTTTGGTTGTCAGGGGCTGGGAGGAAAGGGAAATGGAGAATGACAGCTAATGGGCATGGGGTTTCTTTTTGCATTCAGAAAATGTTCTGAAGTCAAGTCATGATGGTTGCACAACTGTGAAAACACTTTAAAAACAAAAAATAAAAAAAGCTGAAAGAGATTACCTGGAATTTTTCATACTTAAGATTTCCTAGAAATTTTCCATTGTTTTAGAAGAACTCAGCATCCTGGTACTACAGTTATTTCTCTAATTCTGTTGTCCCCCCCCCCCCCCCACTATATAGCTGCCATTCAGTCTTTACTACCAGCTTCTATGGATCCCGATTTGGCCATTCTAGTATTCCTTGTCAGCGCCTAAGGCAATTAGCCAATGGTATTCAAGGGTAACAATTAGGGAAAAAAAAAAAAAAAGCTTAAGATTTTTGTTAAGTAATTGGGAACAACTAACACACACACACTTTCTGTATGTGACAGGAAACCATGCAGTATAGATTAATGGTTGGCAGTATCTACAACCGTGAGAGAGATCAGAATAAAGACAAAACTGATACACAGAGAAGGAATGAGCTAAAGCCATGGTGGAAAAACTAAACCAGGGCCCTGATTGAACCGTGCTTGACTCTTAGGTCCTTTAACTAGGGTGTGACTGTGTGACTAATTTGCCTAGGACAGTATCAATTTACAGCAGTTCTCCTAGCCTCATTGTTAATAGTGCTTCCTTTTGCAAAAGTGTCCTGGTTTAAATTTATTCATTTATATAGTCACATGCCCTATAACTGGAATTAAATGTCAGTTAATTTATTAGACAGCCAAGGTCAACTATTTCTCCAGTTGGTCCACTCATCTTGTTTCCTTGCTGGCTTCCAGTACTCTCCCTCAGATTGTTCAGTTGTTTAAAATACTTAGATTCAAAAAGAAGCCACAGGAGACATTCCATTTCCTTACTCTTTACTTGGTAATATCTTAGTTTTTTTTCAGGACCCAGAAGACCTTCTTCATTAAGTCTTTCAAGACTTTCCAAAATAAAAGTAATCACTCCCAACTTCCAAACCCTTCTGTTCATGCCTCTCTATCAACATGTTCTGCATTGCAATTATACGTTTTTGTGTTTATCTTCCATGGTTCACTGTGCACTTGTCCTGAAAAAATGGATTATATCATTCTTAATTCTGTACTTAAAGCATGAGAAGTCTGTGTGCTTGCAACAAAGTAATTTTAATACCACATATTTGCTGAGGAATAAAGGAAAAGAAACATAAACCCATTAATCTGTTTACTTCATCTTTTTTTTTTTTTTTTGTGCCAGAGTCTCACTATGTTACCCTTGGTAGAGTGCTATGGTGTCACAGCTCACAGCAACCTTAAACTCTTGGGTTTAAGCGATTCTCTTGCCTCAGCCTCCCAAGTAGCTGGGACTACAGGTGCCGGCCACAATGCCCAGCTATTTTTTGTTGTTGTTGCAGTTGTTTAGCTGGCCCGGGCCAGGTTCAAAACCACCACCCTCAGTGTATGTGGCCAGCGCCATAATCACTGTACTATGGGCACCGAGCCAACTTCACCATCTTTATATTAATACTTTGTTCAAATAATTTTTCTCAATAGTTTCCATTGCATAGTGACTGACTATTAATGATGGCTCCCAAGCCCAAGGGATCCCAAAATAGTTAAACTAGGTTAGCAATTGTGTTTAGACGTGTGCTTATATTATAGAAAAGATATCCTTAAATTCCAAAATGGGTTGCTTCTTGCTTTTTCACATTTCAGGTAACAGATCAAATTTGTGCCTATAGTGAAATAAAGGCTTGAAAATAATTGAATGATTTTTGAACCATAACATTACTAGACTGGGAGAGGGCTCATCTTTTTTCACAAGATTATTGTTAGTTTGGCACTCATCTGTGCAAATGTTCTAACTTTTTTTTCAGATTAATATGAGGGCACAAATGATTAGGTGACAATCTTTACATTTGTTAGGTAAGGTGCCTATATAGTTATACTAACTTTTTGGGGGGTTTTTTGGCAATTCTGAGCTTTAAAAAATACTTTCATGTAAATTGATTCTGAAAACTTTTCCTGGTGTTAATATTGATGCATTTTATTCTATTTTCTAAGGTATTAATACCCAAAACCAATTTTAATACCTATTTGATATCACTGTTTCTTACAAATCATAAAGTCCTCATGTGTTCCTTTCTAATACTATACTTTGCTTACATAGAATATTTTATTTCAAGGCTTGAAATTTATATTTCCCATGGACTCAAACTGCCTTTGTTCGCTCTTTACTATTTAATTATATTTCTCCTATTTCATATAAGTGTCATCCAATTGCATTATTTCCGATTGGCTAACCCAAGCACATTAGCAAGAAAATGAGATCTACAGGAAATTCTGGTTTGTGTAGTAAGGAAGAATTCCAAAGTATTATATGCTGCTGTCACAAAAAGACTAATTTGGGCGGTGCCCATAGCTGAGTGGGTAGGGCAGGGACCACATACACTGAGGCTGATGGGTTCGAAACCAGCCCGGGCCAGCTAAAACAACAATGACAACTGCAACAACAACAAAAAATAGCCAGGCGTTGTGGCAGGTGCCTGTAGTCCCAGCTACTTGGGAGGCTGAGACAAGAGATTCACTTACGTCCAAGAGTTTGAGGTTGCTGTGAGCTGTGATGCCCACAGCACTCTACCCAGGGAGACAGCTTGAGACTCTGTCTCAAAAAAAAAAAAAAAAAAGACTAATTTGCTAAAATATAAATTTATATAATGACAGCTAACTTTATTTTTCTCCATTAAAGAAATAGAGAAAACAAAAGATAGTGATCTAGATGAAATAAGACCGAATGAACTTTCTCTATTAAAGAATAATAATGAAAATTTCAAAAAAAAACTTTCATAGAATATACATGTGCCTGGAACTGTTGCAGATACTTTACCTATGTTAACTTGTTTGGTCTTCACATCAACTTATTTTTTAGACAAGGAAACCAAGGCAAGAGAGGTTAAATGATTTGCCCAGGTCACACAGCTAGGAAAACTGGGATTCACACCTAGCCAATCTGACTTCCACTGTGTCTCTGCTTCATCGACGGTCCACACTATACCCTAAAAAACAAAGCATTCCTCAGACAGAAGGCATTCTAAACTCGGGAGCTCTAGTTTATCTCAGCAGCCTTTGTTCCTTAGTAAAAATTAAATTCATATTTTAATTACCATAATTGTTGGTAATCCTGTCAAACAATACAGTAAGAAACAGATTTTATTGGAATTTTTCTGAATTATTTTATAAGAAATTTAAAAAGTCATCCTTAGGTGTGGGCAGGGGGCAATGGCTCACACCTGTAATCCTAGCACTCTAGGAGGCCAAGGCAGGTGGATTGCCTGAGCTCAGGAGTTGGAGATCAGCCTGAGCAAGAAAGAGCCAGATCCTACCTCTAAAAATCTAGCCAAGTATTCTGTCCGGTGCCTGTAGTCCCAATTACTCAAGAGAGTTGCTTGAGCCTAAGTGTTTGAGGTTGCAGTGAGCTATGATACCACAGCACTCTACCGAGAGTGACAAAGTGAGATGCTGTCTCAAAAAAAAAAAAATCATTCTTGGCTGGGTGTCTTGGGTCATGCCTATATGATCCTAGCATTTTGGAAGACTAAAGTGGGAGTATCCTCTGAGGCCATTTGAGACCAGCCTGGGCAATAATAAGAGACCCTATCTCTGAAAAAAAAATTTTTTTTAAGTTAGTCAGATATAGTACATGCAGGTGCATGTAGTCCAAGCTGCTGAGGAGGCTGAGTCAGGAGGATCACTTGAGCCCAGGAGTTTGAGGTTTTGCTGAACTATAAAGAAGCCACTGCATTCTAGCCCTGCAACTGATTTTAAAAAAAAGTCATTCTTTCACATTCTCATTGTTTATTCTCTTAAAGGAATTGTTCTAAAAAGACAGCATATTTCATGAAATTCCTTCTTAACTGAAGCAAATGATATGGTAGAAGGAAAAAGCAAGATGCTTAAATTACCAATGTATTTGAACACATATCATCTACTTTTAATATGCTTTCCTAAATCTCAGATGGGGAAGCTGACTTTCCTATAAATGTCAGATGGTGAAATATACATAACATTGATTACCAAACCATACAATGCTAGACCAAAATCTACTTTGCAAACTGAATTTTGAGAGTTGAACATCTATTACATATTGTTTAAATTAATTCAATACTGTCCTTGCTTACATAAATAGTATTGGCTTTGAAATCTGACAGGCCTAGGTGCCAACTTCATCACCCTCACTTAATCAAATGTCACCTGAGTAGTAAATATTTTTGGTTTTTAATTGTACATTTCATGCCTATGAAAATCAAGTTACTATTTTAAAAAATTGTCCGGCATATAATTTATGTTCTTGCTTTAAATAAATATTAGTCAGTCTCTCTCTCTCTCTCTTCAATACCTTACTAAGTTTGTTTAAACACGCACACCCTATATAGCCTAGGTGGAAATTTTAACATTATGAATGCTAATAAATAAAATGGATTGAGTCATAACTATCTATCTAAAAAGAAAGAAATTTTAAAACATTTTAAAAAGAAAAATAGTTGGTATTTACATGGGGTTTTTTAGGAAATCTCAAATTTAGCTTATTTTAAGAATGAACATTAGCCAGGCATGGTGCCTGTAATTTCAGCACTGTGGGGGAAGTGGGGGAACTCAGCCAAGGCAGGAGTTTGAGAGTTGTTTGAACAAGAGCAAGACCCAACTCACGAAAAAAATGAAAAACCCAGCTGGGTGCCTGTAATCCCAGTGGTTTCAGGAGGGCTGAGGTAGTGGGATGCCCACAGCCCCAGTCTAAAGTTGCCAGGAGTGATGACACCACTGACTCTGCTCAGGGCATAGGGTGGGATTCTGTCTCAACAAAAAGAACATTAGTGATTCCACCTAGCAAATTATGGATTAAAACAAGATCAAATACAAAATTTTGAAAGAAAAATTGGTATGTGGTGAAATAGATTTTAATTAGTTTCTGATCCAGGCACAGTGGCTCAAGCTTGTATTCCTAGCACTCTGGGAGGCTGAGGCAGGAGGATCCCTTGAACTCATCCTGAGCAGGAGGCAACCCCATCTCTACTAAAAATGGAAAAAAAAAAATTATCTGGGCGTTGTGGCAGGCGCCTGTAGACTCAGCTACTTGGAAGATTGAGGCAGGAGGATCACCTGAACCCAGGAGTTTGAGGTTGCTGTGAGCTAGGCTAATGCTACCACACTCTAGCCTGGGCAACAGAGTGAGGTTCTGTCTCAATAAATAAATGAATGAACGAACAAAATAAAAATTAGGCATTTGAACATGAGCTAACAAAGCAGCTGAGAGTACGTGAACCCTAGTGAACTCTCGTCAGTCCCCTGGACCACACCCACATGTACAAACACACCATACCAGTTTATCACCATCAGGTCCTGGACTGATAATTTGCCTAGAACCTTTGTATCATTTGAAGGCTGTTCACAGTAATATACATAGTATCTTAGTGTCTGAATGCTTTTACAAAGTTCCCATGTTATGGGTAACAAACCACTGTAAGTTAATCACAAAAGAAAAAAAGACAGTATTTATTGTTTCTCTTGTCACTAACACAAACGTCAATTTACTCAATTTCTTGATGATCACCATGGTTTTCACCTTAATTTTAAAGATTTTTACAGGACTAACAATATACAGTATGCCTGCCTTTTAAAAATAACAACATATTTACCATAGGGAACTGAATTGTGATCTCTAAAATGTTTATATGAAAGTTTTTTTACATTAATGATAAAAATAAAAAGTATGTTCAATATTGAAAGGAAAATCATGCTGGTAACCTAATGGGTCTTTAGGTTGCGATTAGGTAAATAACTAATATACGGTTACTCTAATTCTGTGGGGTTTTTTTGTTTTTTTGAGGTAGAGTCTCACTCTGTTGCCCTGGCTGGAGTTCAGTCATGTGATTATAGGTCACTGCAACTACAAGTTCCTGGGCTCATATGATTCACCTGCCTTCCAGTAGTAACTGGGACTACTCAGGAGTTGTCACGATATCTGGCTCCTTTTTTTATTTTTAATAGAGACAGGGTCTCGCTCTTCTTAGGCTGGTTCTTGCCTCGGCCTCAACTCTGGCTGAATTTTGTAAGATGAAGGATGGACGGGTCTGCTGGTGGTTAATGTGGATTTTTTTTCCCCAACAAAGAAAAAACATTTAAAAAATATTTACAGACAAAGGAGAAAGCTGAACAATTTTCCCAGTGAGTTCTGCCAAAGTATTATAGATTAATGTATCCATTCATTCAACAAATATTTGAATGCCCACAAAGTGCTAAGCCCTGGGATCTGATGGCCAATTGGTTTCATCTTACTTATTCAGACTTATTATGTATACACAGATACATAATATACATATTTTTAAGTGAAACACTTGATAATTTTTTAATTGCCTTTCTTTTTTAGAGCAGTTTTAGGATCACAGTAAAATTGAGCAGAAAGTACATTGAGTGCCTATATCCCCTCCTACTCTCCCTCACCTAGCCTCCTCCTCTCTCAACATTCTGCACCGAGTGGTATCGTGTTATAATTGATGAACCTACATCATTATTACCTAAAGTCCATAGTTTACATCAGGGTCCACTATTGGAGTTATACTTTCTATGGAGTTTGATAAATGTATGACAAGCATCTACCATTATAGGATCATCAGAACAGCAGAATAGTTTTTATGGTCCTATAAACATCTATATGCAGACTTTTGTGTGGCCATAAGTTTTCAACTCATTTGGGTAAATACCAAGGAATGTAAGAGCTGGATTGTAATTGTATGAGAATGTTTAATTTTGTAAGAAATTGCTAAACTGTCTTCCAGAGTGTCTATACTACTTATAATTTTAAAAAATTATGAAAAATTACCATGTTTTTAATCAATGATGAACTCCTTTGTAAAACAGAAAAATGATTTTTCATCATAACAATAATGTTCATGTAAAAGACAGATGTTAAAAAGGCAGATTTTAAAAAGTCAGCTCTTACCAATAGTCATCTGATGTCATTTCTTTCAGTCTTTTTTCTGTGCATAGCTTTCCTATAGCATGTTTTAAGCTTGATTTATCTAGAAATCTTATCAAAGATGATGTTTTTCCTAGATACAACCCAAATCAAGAATTTCAATTATTCAAAATGTGTTATCTTTTAAAAGTATACCATAAAAATTTAAATATAAGTATCTTGGGAAAATATATGTAACATTATTATCTTGCCATAGTTTGTTTTGTTCTCTGAAATAACTTTCATACCTGTGTTCCCCAGACTTCTGCTGTTTTTCTTTTCCTGGGATATAGGACTGTAAGCAATATACTTTTCATTTTAGTTTCAGTTTAGAACCAGCTATAATTAAATGATTTTGGTTCAAGCCAAAAAGTGTGTGTAAACTACTTAGTTTGAACCAGACATTCTGAATTATTTACTCATTAAGGTTTGATAAACTATAGCTATTAAATAATAGAAAAAATTGGGGTTTGCTTGCTTCTAAAAACATTGCTCCTAAAAAAGGTACGAATTCTGGAGTAACAGCTTCCCTGCAACTGGGCACGGCGAGTCTGGGGAGACAAGACTCCAGATATCTCTGGCCGGTGGGATCTACCTATGATCCTCCCTTTGAGGATACAGGGAGCCAGCAAGGGACTTCTGGACCCCAGGAGGAAG
>CAUYPK010086447.1:0-10508 GCA_963574355.1 Loris lydekkerianus | reverse complement strand
CTTTAGCTGATGGGAGAGAGAGAGAGAGTCTTTGAGAGAATAAAGCAGTCTTAGAACAGATAGATCTTAGTCTTTGTAGAGCTCAGTGATCTTCAGCACACAGACACCAAACTGGCGTTTTGCAGGCAGGAGAGGAGACAGTCAGAGTAAGCAGGTCCGTGATAGAATGCGCATGCTCCCGTCTGCCTTCTCCAGCCTAATATAAGGCTGATCTGGTGCCTCTCAACACCACGGGTGTAGAGACTGCCAATTCACCAACACTCTCATCTCGTGAGCTCTCATGCTTGTTAGGAGAGCTAAATCCCTCTCCATGCCCTTTTCACTAAGGTGTTCCATTCATCTATACAGGTATTTCTTATGATTCTCACTGTTCCTAGCCGTAGGCTATACAGGTTGCTACAAGGAGGTCTAATTTGAGTTCTCTCAGGACTCTCCATAGTTCCTTCCAGAAAGCTTACTTTAGGTTACAGTTCCACCAGCAATGTAAAAGTATTCCCTACTCTCTACATCCACACCAGCATCTGTGACTTTGAGACTTTGGGATGTGGGCCACTCTTACTGGGGATTGGTGGTACCTCAGGGTAGTTTTGATTTGCAATTCTCTGATGATTAGGGACAATGAGCATTTTGTCATATGTTTCTTAACCATTTATCTATCTTCTATAGAGAAATTTCTATTCATGTCTCTTGCCCAGTGATATATGGGATTGTTGGGTCTTTTCATGTTGATGAATTTGAGTTCTCTGTAGATGCTAGATATCAAGCTTTTGTCTGGTTCATAAAATGCAAATATCCATTCCTATTCTGAAGGTTGTCTATTTGATTTGGTTGTTGTTTCCTTAGTTGTAGAGTCAGTCTCATTTGTTTATTTGTGTTATTGTTGCATTTGCCACAGAAATCTTCTTCATAAAATTCTTCCCCAGTCCAATTTCCCAACACTTTCTTCAAGGATTTCTATGCTTTGATGCCATAGACTTTAATCTTTTCTCCACTTCGAGCCAATTTTTGTAAATGGTGAGAGGTGTGGGTCCAGTTTAAGTCTTTTACATGTGGTTATCGAGTTCTCCCAACACCATTTATTGACTAGGTGTTCTTTTCCCCGGTGTATGTTCTTGTTTGGTTTACCAAATATCAGGTGGCTATAAGATGTTAGTTTGACATCATGGTATTCTATTCAATTCCAAATGTCAATGTCTCTAATTTTGTGCCAATACCATGCTGTTTTGATCACTGTGGCCTTGTAGTATACCCAAATAGATGGTAGAACGATACTACTGGCTTTGTCTTTATTACCGAGAAGTGCCTTAGATATATAGGTTTTTTTCTGGTTCCATACAAAGTGAAGAATTCTTCTTTCCAAGTCTTGAAAGTATGATGTTGGTATTTTAATAGGGATGGCATTGAATCTGTGGATTGCTTTGGGAAGTGTAGACATTTTAACAATGTTGATTCTTCCCAGCCATAAGCATGGTATGTTCTTCCATTTGTTAATATCTTCCACTATTTCATATTTCCTTACAAAAATTATTTTGTAATTTTCTTTGTAGAGGTCTCTTGCCTCTTTTGTTAGGTAGATTTCTTAGGTATTTCATTTTCTTTGAAGCTATGGTGAAGGGGGTTGTGTTTCTAATTAGCCTCTCATCCCAGCTGTTATTGGTGTATACAAAGACTACTGACTTGTGGGCATTGATTTTATATCCTGAGAAATTACTATATTTTTTGATGACCTCCAGGAGTCTTGTGGTTGAGTCTTTGGGGTTCCCTAAGTATAAGATCATATCATAAGTAAAGAGGGAGAGTTTTACCTCCTCTGCTCCCATTTGGATACCCTTTCTTTCCTTCTCTTCCCTGATTGTATTGACTAGAACTTCCAGCACTATGGTAAATAGTCATGGTGATAGAGAACAACCTTGTCTGGTTCCAGTTGTAAGTTAAAAATATTTCAGTTTTACTCCATTCAGTAAAATATTAGCTGTAGGTTTATCATAGATAGCTTCAATCAGTTTAAGAAATGTGCCACCTATACCTATACTGTTCAGTGTTGGAATTAAAAAAGGATGCTGGATTTGATCACAAACTTTTTCTGCATCTATTGAGGGGATCATATGGGCTTTGTTTTTGCTTCTGTTGATATGATGAATAATGTTTATGGACTTCTGTATGTTAAACCAGCCTTACATCCCTGGGATGAAACCTACTTGATCATGATGTATGACTTTTTTGATCAGAAGCTATAGTCTATGGACAGGATTTTTATTGAGAATTTTTGCAACTATATTCATTAGTGAAATTGGTCTGAAGTTCCCCTTTTTTTAGTTGGATCTTTTCCTGGTTTTGGCATCAGGGTAATGTTTGCTTTATAAAACTTGTTAGGGAAGAGTCCTTCCTCCTCAAATTTTTGGAATAATTTCTGCAGTACAGGAATAAGTTCTTCTTTGAAGGTTGGATACAATTCTGGTGTGGAAGCCAACTGGACCAGAGAATTTTTTTGTTGGGAGATTTTTTATTCTTTCTTTGATCTTAGTGCTTGAAATTGGTCTATTCAGGTGATCTATTTCTTCCAGGCGAAGTCCAGGGAGATGGTGTGATTCCAAATACTGGTCCATTTCCTTAACATTGTCAAAATTCTAATAGGGGGGGAGGCAAGATGGCCGACTAGACCCAGCTTTCCACAGAGGATACCATCCAAAAGGAGAGTTAAAGGACAGAAGTTTAGCAAGTAAGCTGATGGTTTGAAGCTGAGCCAAGAGAGAAGGTTGAAGAATGCACATCAACCCTGCTGAGGCAAGCTATGACCTCAAGAATACAAACAACAGGTACAAAATCCATTGCCAAGCAGACGGGAGTCCCCTCTCCCAAGAGAATGGCTCACAGTATGCTTTCTACAAACAAGTGAGTGAGTTCAAACATCCTCCCATTTTATCCCACTGGAGAGACCCTCTAAAAACCAGACCTCCTTCCCCTACTAGGGTGCCTTCGCAGTCTCCTGCAAGGCATAAAAACTATTTAAAACCGTACATATTCTGTACCTGCAATTCTGAAATCCCAGAAATCCCCTCCATTCTCACTCCAAGGTCTGAAAGCCTGTCCCCCATGGAGTCCAGAATCTTGAGCATTTTCTCTAGAGTGTGGACAGGGCGTGAGCTGTAGCAGAACTGTACAGATTCTGCCACACAGGGGTAAGAAAACGATGGTGGACTGAAGGACCCATATGGGAGAGGGACAGGTGGTGCCCCATGGCATAGAGCAGCAACAGCAGCAGCAGCAGAAACAATAGGGCTCACATGCCTGGGATATTTTGGAGAGACACTCCCTGTCTCTCTGGGCAACCAGAGAATGCTGGGCATCTCCTCTGGTGGCAGACATTGGAGGAACAGATCTGGGACTGTAACACAGGCTCTGTAAGTAAAGAGTATGCCTGTAACACAGGCTCTGTAAGTAAAGGGTACCTCCCTGGACGGGGCACAGCAGGGATGGAGAATAGAAAATGCGCATGCAGAGACAGCATGCTCCCAAGGTGGGGCTGAGCCAGGACTGCTTTAGTGAGCCTAAGAAGCACCAAGCCCTCAAGAGATCATAGCTGAGACAAAGGCAGATCGGCAGAGGCTGGAACTCAGAGCCGGGTGTGAGGTCTAACCGCACCCGGCACAACATAGACTACAGCAGAGACAGACACACCAGCTCTGAGCAGTGGCACAGACCGGGGCTGAGTCGCAGTTTCTGTGAAATCAAACAGTGCCTGGTCTGCAGGGGAATATGGCCAGGTCAGAATCACAAATTCTGTTAAAATATTAGTGTCAGAAAAATCAATCAGGAATGGGGGTAGAACTGAGTGAACTGCCCCAGCTTCCATTAACCACATGAGGTTGTCAGGCCTCAGCTCCCGCTGCCAGATGGTGGCAGAGTGTGGAGGCCTGGCCAAGGGGACATAGATCTCCCTGTGACCCAGGCAGGCACAAACACCTGGAGGAGCATTATTGGGGAGAACTGAGTCATAGCCCTGTGGGGTCACCAGTGACTGGGTGTGACAGAGGAGCAAGATGAGGAAGGAGACTTCAACCTTCCAAGACTAATTCATTTACTGGGGGGGGGGGTCCTTCTGACTCCATGGCGCACCAGAAGGAGTCATACTCGAGCTGCCAGAACACCTCTGCTATCTAGTTGCCAGAGATATTTTGAACTCTCCCACTTGAGACCGGGTGCTGACAATTGATTTGGATCTCTCAGAATGGACCAATCACCCAAGGACTATCCAAAGTGGTACCCTGGATGTATGGTTGTGGGAAGGCTTGACCTTCCTTTTCCAGTTGTTGCCAGTGTGTGGGGGGGTGACATAATTGCTGGTATTTCTCCACAGCTGATCCACTAGGGTAGGGCAGAGACCAGCTGAAAACAAGACAGAGCCACTTAGCCCCACAACAATAAGCAAGTCCCCAGTGTCTCAGGCTGTAGCACTGTATGGGTGCTTTGCAAAGGTCTAGGGGGAAAGGTACAGACACCAGTAAGAGCTCTTGGACAAAGGGCTGGTTAATCATTACTCCAGGAGCCCCCAACCCAACATCTCCTTATCTCCTCATCTAGCCAAATGGTACAAAGTAATCATGGGGTGGAATCACTGGGAAAACTCCCATAACATGAATACCCAGAGTAGATCAACTCCCCCAAGAAACCATATGGCAGACACAAGTGAAGATCCCATTCATAAAAAAATGGCTGCGATGTCAGAAATCAAATTCAGAATTTGGGTTGCAAATAAGATTAATATAATGGAGGTAAAGTTGGACTTAGAAATTCAAGGAGCATTTCATAAATTTGTCTCAAGAATTCAATGAATTCAAAGACAAAATCACCAATGACTTTTGACACATTGAGACAAGAATTTTCAGCCCTCAAAGATCTGAGAAATACAGTAGAATCGTCAGTAACAGAATAGAGCAAGCAGAAGAAAGGATTTCTGACATTGAAGACAAAGCTTTTGAATGCTCCAAAATGCTCAAAGAGGAAGAGAAATGGAGAGCAAAAATGGATAATTCTCTCAGAGAGCTCTGGGATAATTTGAAGAAAACTAATATTTCCTTATAGGAATCCCTAAAGGTGTCAAAGTTGCTTCTCAAGGCGCAGAGGCTCTTCTTCATGAGATGATGAAGGAGAACTTTCCAGACATGCCAAGAGATTCTGAAATTCAGATAGCAGACACTTTTAGAACCCCACCACAACTCAACCCGAATAAGATTTCCCAGAGGCACATCATAATTAACTTCACTAACGTTAATATGAAGGAGAAAATTCTGAAAGCAGCCAGATGTAAGAAAACTATAACCTACAAGGGGAAGAATATTAGAAAGACTGCAGATCTCTCTTCTGAAACTTTTCAAGCTAGAAAAGGATTGTCATCGAACTTGAGCCTCCTAAAACAAAATAACTTTCAACCCAGGATACAGTATCCAGCTAAACTGAGTTTCATTTATGATGGAGTAATCAAATACTTTAATGACATTCACATGCTGAAGAAATTTGCCATAACTAAACCAGCTCTCCAAGATATTCTCAGACCTATTCTCAATAATGACTAGTGCAATCCTCCACCACAAAAGTAAACTCACTCAGAAACTTTTGATCAAACTCCCACTTCCACAGTGTGAAAGGATTAAAAATGTCCACTGGACTTTCGAAAAACATGATAACTAAAGTTCTACCAGGCTTATCAATATTCTCAATTAATGTGAATGGCTTAAATTGTCCTCTAAAGAGGCACAGATTGGCTGACTAGATATAAAAACTCAGGCCAGATATCTGCTGTATAAAAGAATCTCATCTCACCTTAAAAGGTAAATATAGACTCAGGGTGAAGGGATGGTCATTTATATTTCAAGCAAATGGAAATCAGAAAAAAGCAGTTGTCGCAATTTTATTCACAGATACAATAGGCTTTAAACCAACAAAAGTAAGGAAAGATAAGGATGGTCACTTTATATTTGTTAAGGGGAACACTCAACATGATGATATTTCAATTATTAACATTTATGCATGCAACCAGAATGTGCCTCAATTTATAAGAGAGCCTCTAACAGACATGAGCAACTTGATTTCCTCCAGTTCCATAATAGTCAGAGATTTTAACACTTCTTTGGCAGTGTTAGATAGATCCTCCAATAAGAAGCTAAGCAAAGAAATTTTAGATTAAACTTAACTATTCAACATTTTTATTTAAAAGACATCTACAGAACATTTCATCCTAACAAAACTGAATACACATTCTTCTCATCAGCCTATGGAACATACTCCAAAATTGATCACATCTTAGATCACAAGTCTAACCTCAGCAAATTTGAAAGAATAGAAATTATTCCTTGCATTTTATCAGACCATTGTGGAATAAAAGTTGAACTCAGTAACAACAGGAATCTGCATACTTATACAAAAACATGGAAGCTAAATAACTTTATGCTGAATGATAGCTGGGTCATAGACAAGATTAAGAAGGAAATTATCAAATTTTTGAAACAAAACAATAAGGAAGACACAAATTATCAGCACCTCTGTGATACCCCAAATGCAGTCCTAGGAGGGAAATTTATAACACTGTAAGCCTTCCTCAAGAGAATAAAAGGAGAGGAAGTTAACAACTTAATGGCACATCTTAAGCAATTGGAAAAGGAAGAACATTCCAATCCCAAACCCAGCAGAAGAAAAGAAATAACCAAAATTAGAGCAGAATTAAATGAAATTAAAAACAAAAGGATTATACAACAGATCAATAAATCAAAAAGTTGGTTTTTTGGAAAGGTCAATAAAATAGATAAACCTGTGGCTAACCTAACCAGGAAAAAAAAAAGAGCAAAATCTCTAATTTCATCAATCAGAAATGGTAAAGATGAAATAACACCAGACACCTCAGAATTTCAAAAAATTCTTAATGAGTATTACAAGAAACTTTATTCTCAGAAATATAAAAATATTAAGGAAATTGACCAATACCTGGAAGCACGCCACCTTCCCAGACTTAGACAGAATGACGTGGAAATGTTGAACAGTCCTATATCAAGTTCGGAAATAGCATCGACTATACAAAATCTCCCTAAAAAGAAAAGCCTGGGACCAGATGGCATCACATGAGAATTCTACCAAACCTTCTAAGCAGAACTAGTACCTATATTACTCAACAGTTTCCAAAATATAGAAAAAGAAGGAATACTACCCAACACATTCTATAAAGCAAACATTGCCTTGGTCCCCAAACCAGGAAAAAAAAAAAACAAGAAAAGAAAATGATAGAGAGGCGAGGGTGGGGTGGCTGGGGCCACGATCATGCCTGACAGGGAGATGTTTCTTGGACAGCACAGGACGCTGGGTTTGGGATGAAGGAAGCGGGGCAGATGCAAAGTCTTGAGAGCACGGAGGCCAGGCGCTCAGTCAGCACGCAGACCGGCAGCATGACCAGTCAAATACCAAGACTTTCTAAAGTCAATTTATTCACCCTGCTCAGTCTCTGGGTGGAGCTCTTCCCAGTAGAAGCCCAAAGGCAAAAGTCTCAGAAAAATGAAGAAGGAAAAAATGGATCCTTAGGAGATAATGAAGAAGTAGCCAGACTATCTCCTGACAAAAAACAGTCCTCAGGCAGCAGCAGGCTCTGCACAGGCAAGCTTGTGACTCGCCCAGTTACACCAGAGACTGAGACGAACAGTCAAGAGACAGAGAGAAGGAAGGGAGTCAGAGAGTGCTGCACACATTCCACACCTGCGCACTATGGCCCGGGACAGTCGGCTGCTAAGCAGGATAGGCAGCTGCGGCAAAAACAGCTTGCGGGCTGTAGTTTGAGGACCCCTGACTTGGACAACCTAATACTAAACGCACTCAGTTGCATCTGCTTCAACTGTTCACATTGGCTCAGCTTAACATCATGAGCTTTGTCATCAGGATGTTTTGAAAAGCCATCATCAGTTCTTTTCCAAAGTGACCATTAAAAAAAATAATTAAATTGGCTCAGCACCTGTAGCTCAAGCGGCTGGGGCACCAGCCAAATACAGCAGAGCTGGTGGGTTCAAATCTGGCCTGGGCACACCAGGAAGCAATGACAACTATAAACAAAAAATGGCTAGGTGTTGTGGCGGGCGCCTGTGGTCCCGGCTACTTGGGAGACTGAGGCAGGAGAATCACTTGAGCCCGGGAGTTTGAGATTGCTGTGAGCATTAATGCCGTGGCACTCTACCCAGGGTGACAGCTTGAGACTCTTGTCTCAATAAATAAATAAATAATTAATTAATAAATAAACAAACAAACAAGTAACATATGGTTTGTATTAGAGGAGTATAAAAATCTAAGAAATTTTAGGATGGGGAGGGGAAAGTGTTCAAAAATTTAAGCCAAATTTAAAGCTTATTTTAAAAGCTGCGTTCTTCATATTTTAGATATATTCTTAGATATATATTTTATAAAGGAAAGATTTTGTATTGCTTTTACTTTATATTTTGGACAGAGTCTTTACTCTGTTGCTCTAGAGTGCAGTGGCATCATCACAGCTCACTGCAACTTCAGACTCCTGGGATTTGGGGATCCTCCTGCCTCAGCCTCCCAAGTAGCTGGGACTACAGGTGTGCACCACCAACTAAGCTAATTTTTTTTTTTTTTTTTTTTTATGGTTTTGTAGAGATTAGTCTTGCTGTGTTATACACGCTGGTTTTGAACACCTGGCCTCAAGTGATCTTCCCACCTTGGCCTCTTCTCAAAGTGCTAGGATTATAGGCATGAGCCACCCAGCCTGTATTCTTTTTAAATGTCCTTATAGTTTAGGAGATGGTTAACTCAGAAAGGGACTTCTATACATCGTCTGTAGTCGTTCTTTTAAAGCATTTCACAAAGTATCATTCTTCCTAGTTTCAAACATACTTATAACTGAAACTTGATGGTTTTAGTTAATATAACTTGTCTAATTTTTAAAATGATTACAGATGTATTGGAGGATAAGTATAGGCTAAAATCATGTTGTGACATTCAGTCCTGAACCCAAAGATCAGGTTTGCATTTAAACTTCAGAATCTTTCTGTGAAAAAAGCATATACTATTTTGTGCCTTATGTACTAATAGAACTGATTTCTTTTTTACTTTAGTCTATTTTATCTGATATTAATATAGTTACACTAGCTTTTTTGATTAGTATTTGTGTAAGTTGGGACATTTTAGGTTCAAAGTAACAAAACCATCACTGAAAGAGGTTTATTGGAATGCTTTAGAACCCAGGCAGTCCCCAGCTTATACAGCTTAAATCAGGGGCAGCCCAGTCCCCTCTCTGTGGAATACTGCTAAGGTAGCTCAGTTCATTGTTCTGGCATTGAGTTCTCTTTTCCTTTCTATTTTTTTTTTTTTTTTTTGAGACAGTCTTGAGCTGTTGCCCTGGGTAGAGTGCTATGACATCACAGCTCACAGCAACCTCAAACTCTTGGGGTTTGAGCAATTCTCTTGCCTCAGCCTCCCAGGTGGCTGAGACTGCAGGCGCCCACAACAATGTCCAACTATTTTTTTGTGGTAGTTGTTGTTTGGTAGGCCCAGGCTGGATATGGGCCCACCATCTCTGGTGTATGTGGCTGGCGCTCTAGCCACTGAGCTACAAGTGCCGAGCCTCTCTTTTCCTTTCTGACAACAGAGGTTATGTCTTACCCTTTTCATTGTTATTATAAATTATCTGTAATTGGTAGCCTTTATATATACCAACAATAGTCAAACTGAAAAAACAGTTAAGGATTCTATTCCATTTACAGTAGTGCCAAAGAAGATGAAATATTTGGGAGTTTATCTAACAGAGGACATGAAAGATCTCTATTAAGAGAACTATGAAACTCTAAGAAAAGAAATAGCTGAAAATGTTAACAAATGAAAAAACATACCATGCTCATTGCTGGGAAGAATCAACATTGTTAAAATGTCCATATTACCCAAAGCAATATACAATTTTAATGCAATCCCTATTAAAGCTCCATTGTCATAATTTAAAGATCTCAAAAAAATAATATTTCATTTTATAAGGAATCAGAAAAAACCTCGAATAGCCAAGACATTACTCAGACATAAAAACAACGCAGGAGGAATCACGCTACCAGACCTCGAATTATACTATAAATCGATAGTGATCAAAACTGCATGGTACTGGCACAAAAACAGAGATAGATGTCTGGAACAGAATAGAGAACCAAGAGATGAACCCAGGTACTTACCGTTATTTGATCTTTGACAAGCCTATTAAAAACATTCAGTGGGGAAAAGATCCCCTATTTAACAAATGGTGCTGGGTGAACTGGCTGGCAACCTATAGAAGACTAAAACTGGACCTACACCTTTCACCATTAACTAAGATAGACTCTCACTGGATTAAAGATTTAAACTTAAGACATGAAACTATAAAAATACTAGAAGAGAGTGCAGAGAAAACTTCTTGAAGAAATTGGTCTGGGTGAATTTTTTATGAGGAGTATGCCCCGGGCAATTGAAGCAGCTTCAAAAATACACTACTGGGA
>CAUYPK010086446.1:0-10464 GCA_963574355.1 Loris lydekkerianus | reverse complement strand
AGTCTTACCCGTCATGGGGATACAAACATCAATGGTTTGGTCCCTGTCTTAGGTTGACTGAATGCAGAGTGATCTTACCCGTCTTTGGGTACTATGAATGTAATCCACCATGCAGCCTCTCCATATCCTGTCTTAGGTTGTGTTATCTTTTTTATGTGCTGTTGTCTTTAGTAGTATATGGCTGAATAATTTTAAATTTGTGTTCTTCAAGGTTATTGGTCTATACTGTTCTTTCATTGTATCCTGGTCTGGCTTTATTGTTGGGATAGTGTTGGCTTCATAGAATAAATTATGGAGGATCCCTTCCTTCTTAATCTTTTGGAAAAATTTCAGTGGATCATTAGTAGTTCTTATTTATATTTATAGCAGAATTTGGATGTGAAGTCATCTGGCATTGGTATGTTTTTTATTGGGAAATAATTTGTTACTTACTCAATTTCATTAATCATTATTGGTGAGTGAACTATTTCTATTTCTTATTTAAGGTTGGTTTGGAGGTTGTTTCTAGACATTTATTAATTTTCTCTAAGTTTTCTCATTGGTGGACATAAAAATATCCATAGTAATCTCAGATAATCTCTTGTATTTCTGTGTTTACAATTGTAATGTCTCCTATTTAATCTTTGATTGAGTTTATTTGGAATTCCTATCTTCCCTTTTTGGTTAATATAGCCACCAGTCTGTCAAATTTCTTTATCTTTATAAAGAACCAACTTGTTATTTCACTGATCTTTTGTGTCCTATTTTGTTTTTCATTTTAGTTTTTCTCTGATCTTTATTTCCTTTCTTCTGCTAGCTTTGTAAAACAATTACACAACTGAGTATGCAAAATTAGGTAGCAATTAACATTATGACAAGAACAAAACATCAAATATCAGTATTAACTATGAATGCAAATGGGTCAAATGGCACCCTGAAAGGATAAAGATTTGTGGAATAGATTTTTAAAAATCCACATTTATGCTGCCTAAAAGAAACTTGCTTAATTGACAAAAAACTCTTATATATTCAAAGTTAAGGGATGGATTAAAATATTCCATGTAAATGGAAACCAAAAGCAAGCAGTAGTAGGTATACTTAACATGAGATAAAGCAAAATTTAAATCAAAAACAGTAAAAATTGGCAAAGAAAGTCATTACATAACAATAAAGGTTTCAATTCAAGAGGAAGATATAACAATCCTCAATATATATGTATTCATGACTGGAGCACATCTGTTCATAAAACAAATACTACTAGATGTAAGGAAAGAGATGGATGACAAAACAACAATAGTGGGAAACTCCAGCACCCCACTGACAGCAGTAGATAGATCATCAAGGCAGAAAAATCAACAAAGAAACACTGGACTCAGACATGACTCTAGAACAAATGGACCTAACAGACATTGACAGAACATTCTACCCATCAACATTAAAATATACATTCTTCTCATCAGCATGTGGAAAATTTTCCAAGATAGATCACATTTTAGGCTACAAAATAAGCCTCAATTAATGAAAAGAAATCAAAATAATATCAAGCATCTTCTCAGATCACAGTAGAATGAAACTGGAAATCAATTCCAAGGGGAATTCTTGAAATTGTCTAAGCGCATGGAAATTAAACAACCTGCTTCTGGGTGATTTGGGTGAATCTATGATGAATTCAAAATGAATTTTTTTTTCAAAAATAAGAATAGTGACACAGCATATTAATACTTCTGGGATATGGTAAAAACAGGTTAAGAGGATACTTTATTGCATTAAATGTTACACCAAAAAAATTGAAATGTCACAAATTCATAACCTAATGTCACACCTCAAGGAAGAAGAATATTTTAAACATGTTGGATAAATATATTTTGAAAAATTAATGTAAATACACCTGTACTGAATGAATTAATATAATCTTTTAATGTTTTGTGTGGCTTAATCTATTTTTCCTTCCTTCAGTACACATTTAAAAAATGTGACAAAGTTTACCTTTGTTTTATAAATTGAATTATGTTGAGTGTCACTGAGCATTTTTTTAAAAACTAATTTATGATGTTCTCTGAGTAATTTTCTATGTGCATCCAAGGGAGTAATCAATATACCTCCCTTTACAATTGAGAGGTATGTCCAGCAGTCTCACAGTTCTGTGATTTCCAATTTTATCTCTGAATTCAGGTATGAAGTAAAATCTTATAAGTGGACATAATATGCAGAATAATAAATGACTTGCTGAAGAAGAATGTTGTTTATTGCAATGATTCTATTTGTCAAGATTTTCGAGTAAAGCAGCCTGCAGAAATCTGGCTTTTCAGAATCACCTCCCTTATAATATTCCCTGCAACTAGTGGTGTTAGGAGGTAACTTGCAGGGTAAGTCATTCTCTTGCTAAGGCAGCCACTAGCGGACATCATAGGGCGGAGCACTTACATCTAGAATTTTGGTGCAGTAAAGACTCTGTCGTTAATATTCACTCCAATAGCAAGCTTTCCTTATGTTCATTCCAAGCCTATTGCTATTGAGTCATGGAAGATGTTGCTTCTGACTTGACTGTGCCCTGTGTCAGTGCATTTCCTGACTCTGAGTTTCACTTACTTCAAGGCGAAATAAATGATTGTTTGCTTAGTGTATTTTTCCATTAAAGCAAAACATTTCATGATTCTGAATTTCACTCAGGTGATAAATATGCATATGTGTGTGTGTGATTCATACACACATAAATATAGTACGAATCCTGACAATTAAGTATAAGAACTTGCCATGTGTGCTTACATTGGCAGCACTGTACAAATAACTAGGTAAGGTTTTCAGAACCATGGGCATGTCAGTATCCCACAGCTGTGTTTGTCAACGGATGGAGGTGTATTGTGAGGTGGCATTTGTTACTGCTGTTGCATATATTTGTGTGCCATATGATGACAGCTCTGATGATCATTCCAAAAAAAGAGCTCCAAAATTATTTTGAAAGGCGGACTAGGCATTGGCATTGGTACATAACTTCCCCAGGAAAGTATTTTGAAGGTGACCATAGAAATATTCAGCAACGAGGTATGTAGCACTTTTTTTGGGATGAGTCCCGGTACCTAACTGTCAGACTTCATATGGGCATATAAATATGCTGTTTTGAAGTTCTTTTCACACATTGTCTTTTAGGCAATATTCGATGTCAGTTTCTAGAGTCCTAAATTATTTTTACATCTGCCTAATACTGTGTTGTGTCTATGTATCACAGTTTATTTAACATATCTACTTTAAACCTATAGAAATTTATCAATATTGCATAATTACAAATTGTGCTACAGTAAATATACCCATTCCCCATGTCATATACAGTGATAAACTTCAAGTTTAAGTGGATTAGAGATTTGAGTGTAAAAAAGAAAATCTACAGGTAGAACAGGAATGAATATTTCTTTCCCTTAGATGAAGACAGGAGAGACTCAGACTCTATCAGCATATAATGTAGGGGACATTTAGGCATTGGGATCAATTTAATCACAGTGAGATCATCAATGAATTAGGTATTAGATGCTTTTTTTCTTTATGTGTTTGGTATAATTTGGGTAACTTCCATTAAGTTTGGGGAAAGTCAGTCGCCTGTTCTTCACTGTGTGTAGCTATTTATCTATGAGACAGGCCTACTGAATTGGTGATTATAAAACTGCAGTTTACTTTCCTTTCACATGTGTGCCTCCCTCTACATTCTGGTTCTATAGATCTATGCTGACATCCAGAAATCTATATTTTCACCAAGCCTTGGGAACATTGACAGAGATGCTCCAAGAACCACATTTTACCTAATATATTTGACTTTGAGCTTCCTGAAAGCTACAATTGTACTGTATTCATTTTTTCTTTGTTATTATAATAGTTCCTCTAACACATACATAAAGACCAAGAATAGCGCTACCCAATAATTACTCGGGAAGTAAATAATAGTTGGTGGTTAGTTTCCTTAATAAAAACAAAATAAAATCTTTCATAGTGATGTAATTATTCCCAAGCTTTCAAGATAATACAGTTCAAATTTTTTTCTTTCTTCATTAGCTTTAGATCCTGTGGGAAGGTTTTGCCTAATGTGATGGTTAATTTTATGCATCAACTTGACAGAACTATGGGGTACCCAGACATTTGGTGACACATTCTAAGTCTGTGTATGATGGTGTGAGGCTATGATGGGTGAGATTAACATTTGAATTGAGAGACCCAGTAAAACAGATTATTCTTTGTAATGTTGGTAGCCCTTGTTCAATCATCTGAAGACCTGAACAGAACAAAAAGTCTGTTTCAAAGGGAACTTTTTCTGCTGACTGAATGAACTAGACATCGGTTTTCACTTGCATTTGGACTGGGACTTATACCATCTGCTCCTCTGATTCTCAGGACTTTGGAAGTAGACTGACCCTGTATTGACTCTCTTGGGTCTTCAGCTTGCTGACAGCAGATCTTGGTGCTTCTTGGCTTCCATACTCACAGCAACCTATTCCCTATAATAAAAATATTTTTTAGTTATAAATAAATGCATATTTATAACTGTATCCAGATCAATATCTCTACCTACATCTATTTGACTCTGGACAACCCTTACTAATACATCCATATAACTATCTTAATAGAGGCTGAATTTGAAACAATAACCAAAAATAGCAAGAAAAGCAACGCATCTTTTTTTTGTACTTCATTTGGGTTTTTGTTTTGGATGTTGTTTTTTTCTTTAAAACTTCATAGAGCATTTTTCCTTATTTATTTTCTGCTTGGATGATCTGAACATACCAAGGGTTAAATAATATATATTAAAAATATAACTACCTAATATCTCCTGTGGGGCTTTGCATACAAAATCTCATTGATTTTTATTTTCAGTTTTGAAATAGTTATATATTATACATGTGTGCATATATAGAGAGGGTGGCAAAAATGCATACCCATTTTAAGAAAGGATAAAAACTGTATTAAAATTGTAATATTCAAGTCATGTTTGACTGACTTGCAATTATAAGAGATATAAGATACAATATACAGCAAATGTTATCAATATATGTTATTATGCTTTTCATACACTTTTTCCTCCCTTGCAATATGTGTACATTATTGGGCACGCTCTATATATGAACATATACCATATATATATATGTGTAAAATAATATGCATGCATATATATGTAAAATAATATGTTTATATAAGCATCTATCTACATATAGATATGTAGGTAGGTAATACAAAATTTGTGTTCTATACATATATCATACTAGTATTATCTGAAAAAAGAGTAATGTATAAACGCTCTTCATGTGAGATTAAGTTTTAAAATCTCTGATACATCAGGTTTGCAATTTTTAGAGCAAGTTATACAACTCCTATCTTTGGAATCAACAAAGGCAAAACCCATTGGTATAATTTTTTTTGAGGAAAAATAAAACAACATTTTTGTCTGGAAATAGGAAGTAGAGAAGAAAGCAAACTGTAGAGAGAACAATAAATTTATCTGATGCAGCCAAATGCTGGCAGATGTAGGGAATCGTGAGGCAAGACGGACAAAAAGTGAAGGCAAGAGAAGAAAGATGTTAACTTGGAAGCAAAAAGAAAATCAACTTCTGCTGGAGTGTTTGTGGCATGAGAAACTCACACCTTTGTTTCTTATTACTGGTTCTGTTTTCAGAGTGACATTCCAGTCCACGTGCTTCAGATTGTGATTATCTGGGCAAACTGGGAATGATGTGATTGAATGATTAGCCAAGAAGTAATACTCATGAAAATGGCCTGTTGAAAAAAATTGCAAATCAAAATAAATAATTTATTATATGTACTTTGTGAATTGGCAATGTCTGGAGGCCTCCATTTTGCGTGTTCTGTACACACACACACATGCACACACACACACACACACCCCACATGAACATGAGAATAAACCAAGGCATCACGGTCAGGTGTTGTTTCCAGCATCCTTCGTTACAGTACCCACATCCCTTTAAATCCTCCCTTGCTAAGCTGGAGTGGTGACTCAAGCCTGTAGTCCTAGCACTCCCAGAGGCCAAAGGAGGGGATAGGATTGCCTGGTGTCAGGAGTTCAGGACAAGTGCAAGACCCCCGTCTTTACTAAAAATAGCAGAACTAGCCAGGCATTTTGGTAGGTGTCTGTGGTCTTAGCTACTTGGGAGGCTGAGTCAAGAGGATCACTTGAGCCCAAGAGTTTGAGGTTGCTATGAGCTACAACACCACAGCACCTGACCAAGGTTGACAGTGAGACTCTGTCTCAAAAAAAAAAAAAATAAAATAAAATAAAAATAACAATAAAAATAAAAATAAAAATCCTTGCTGAGGGCATCCACTTAAAGTTTTTAAGGATCAAAAGGCAAGGAAAAAATCAGGGGATATCATGGTAGGGAAGTGGAATTTCAGTCAGAATCATTAATTGCCCTTTTTCAGACAGAAGTCTTGTCCCATTACGCAGAGAATTTGCCTATTCTGTTGACACTTCAGGACAGTTATGCATCAGGATGTTTTAAAGGAGAAAGTGCAGACATTGACTCCAGACAGATCTGAGTTTGAATTATGACCTCTACTGGCTATATGGCTTCAGACATATTACATAATATTTCTGAGCCTCTATTTCCTGTAAAATATCTACCTCCATGATATTAGTTTGAAATTAAGGTTTAGATGAGACAATGCATTCCAAATACATATTAAGTTCCTGATTAGTACGTGGGTGCCAGTTACCAAACTGGCTGCTGTTGTTATTATTATATTTCATCATCCTCATCATGAGTGATTGGGAGCCAGAGTGTTAACCCTGGGAGTAATATTTTTATTTAGAAGAGTTGTTTGGGAATTTAATTAATAAATCGTATTTGTGAAAATTCCTGTCATAGCACATGACAGATGCACCCACTCAAATGCAGCTTTCATTTACAAGACCTACAGAAGGAGGTTGTTTTCCTTTTATTCCGTTGAACAGTTCTAAACCAGTTTCTGAGGCTTGAGCTGCAAAACAAGCAGCTTGGATTTTTCTTTTGCTACAAAGATGTATATTATTAGGACATGCTTTTGGATTTCTCCCAAGTTTCTTTCATACATTTCCCCAAATCTTACAGTTCTACATGTAAAGAAAAGTGGAGATATGGTACTGAACTCCTGTATACTCCTAGTGATCAGGATCAAGGATGCTGCTTAATTTTAAATCAAAAAGGAGGCTGTTTCATTCATCAGTCCTTCGAGGATCACATATATTTGAGATCTTTCTGTATGTCTTAAAACCTTGACTTAGAATGAAATACTTACTACTTATATTTAAATGTAAAATGATAATAGGTGTATTCTATGATTTTAGCTATCTTCAAAGGCCTTAATAGAAAAAAATATATTATTAGTGGCCATCTTTAAAGGAAATATATATTTCATTATGTCTAAACATAGATATGTCAAACAGACTCTATTGTTCCTACAATCAGGGAAAAAAATTCTGACATCTCATTTTCAGCACATGCTCCCTCTTTGCTTTAAATACAGTTACACATAGCATGAGGGCGTTTTAGTCAATAATGGACTATGGATAAGATGGTGTTCTCAAAATGGAGCTGAAAAATTTTTGTTACCTAGTGCCATCATAGCTGCTGTGTTCATAATATTGTTCCACACTTTACCTTTCTGTTGCTATGTTTAGATGCACAAAAACCAGGGTGTTACAGCTGTCTGCAGCGCTTAGTACAGTAACATGCTGTGCAGGTTGGTAGACTGGGAGAAACAGGCTATGCCATATGTCTTATGTTCGCAGTCGGCGTAACCATCTGGGTTTGTGTAAATGCACTCCGCAATGTCCACACAATGATGAAATCTAGCGACGCATTTCTCACAGTGTGTCCCGTGTTTGAGTGATGCATGATTGTAGTTTTGAGTGATTTCTGAACTAAGGATTTCCAAATAACCTCTTAGAAGGTGAGCAACCCTGAAACCACCCTAGATAAAAAATGCTAGATGTTAATAAAGTTTTCGTCTGTGGCACACATATTTTTATTTCTGAATATTTTATTAAGATAATTTTAACATATGTATCCTGATACTTGCTCACAATTTCAGTTAAACCATACTCATGTATAACACATGAGACGTAGTATATAATGTAGTATATAATATGTATTCCCACTTTTTTTGAAATATTAGCGGCAATACCCATATAATTCCTCTGTATATAACCTATTCCTGGTCCTGATACCTATGCAGTGGTTCTGAAATTAACAGCTTTCAAAAGAGACCATGGAAGGGGTTGTTTTCCTCAACTTATTATTTTCTCCTCAGAAGATTATCAGATTCTCATTATTAATGTCTGAGGGTAAAGACAGATTATTCAGATACTCAAATCAACTTTACTAAAATGGAAATGACAGTATTTTGTTTCAAATAGTTGAATAGGCCGCTAGTGGGTTTCTTTTTCTTTTTATCTCTTTGACCATGTGTGTCTGACCATGATAATATTACCATTGACTAAACAAATCAAGTTATCTTAATATATCATTATTTCAGAAAGGTCATTGAATTGTCATTGTACAATAAAGCTTTTGGGAAACATGACCTTGGGAATGCCTTTCTTCTTTTCCTCTTTGTGTGGAGATGGACAATTTGGCTTATATTGTAAAAGGGCAAATTTGCATATGCTCAACGTTTTTGTTTTGGGTTAAGATATGAAGACCTCCTCTCCTCCCTAAAGAAAATGCAGGCATCTTGCATCTTCAATTGCTCCAGCTTAATAAAAGCGAAAATTGTAACTGATCTGAATCATTGAAAGGGCTTTTAACACGGAGCGTATTCTAAACACATCTTCAGGTCTGCTGGCAACTTTGTTCCCTAACCCAAAGCCTGAATACTAATGATGTGAAAAGTCTGACATTATTCAGGCCACATAAGAATTGCTTTTTCTCCCAAAAAACCACCTTTTAAAGATATGGAACACGGTAAGTTATATGTAAATGGTGAATATTAAAAGGCCACTGTCTCATCCAGGAAGTGAGTCAAGTTTTCTGAATTGAGTTAGTTTATCACCATGGGGGAATGGCATATTCCGTATATGGATTGTTGATGTATGTAGACAAAAATATTACAGATAGGTAATACTTGAGGGATATGGTGGTGTCAGCTATCTATAGCAAACTTCCATAAGCAATTTGCTGGAGCTCCTGAAATTCCTTCATTTGCAGTTATTCATTTGGGTCGTTATTGTCTCTAGAGAGTTCATATTGAAAAGCAAGTGTTATCTGGCAAAAGAGTGTTGATGTATTATAATATTTATGAGATTAGTTGGTTTTACTCTAGGGAGGAGGCATAAGTATGTGAATGATATGAACAGAATGCTTAGGAAATTCTTTAGTGTTTGTGTACGTGAAACTCTTGCATTAGATTGTCACTCTTTGAAAGCAAGGCCCTAATCTTACTTTTATATCCTCCATTTCTTCATCAGAGTGCAATGTATCCATTTCAATACGGGACTTAAGGAGTGATTTTAATCATAAAAAGCATTAGCAGGGATGGACATTTTTCCAAATAAATTGTTCTTGAAAGAATCTTGAAAGTGAGATGAAAACATGTGAGTAGGTGTGAAGCCATCAACCGGATCGTCCCCTGCAATTACTTTCATCTTTTTTGGGAGCATATCCTGACATCAATCCCTAAACCTTCAAATAATCAACAACTATAGGGGAAAGAATCCAATTCAAAGAGAAAATCGATTAGCTTTTTGGTCTGTGTACAGTCCTATTGTGATAGAAGAAGCTTGCCTAATCTAATTACAAATGCCTGGGAATATCTAGTTTGGAAATAGACTAACCATGAGGTCAGTGTCAAATGAAGTGACAAGGGCTGGACAGAAGTAAAAGCAATGGCATTCCAGTGTCTCACGATAAAACATTAGCAGGGTGGCAGGAAAAGTAGTCTCTGCATTTCCAGTATGTAGTTTAATAGCTTGATTTCTTGGGACTTTGGAGGTGTGATTTAACTGCCACAGGAGCATCAGTTACTTTTCCAAAAATAGAAACAATGACATGAATACCACTGGATTAAACAAAATAATCTCTGTCAAACACCGCATATGGCCTCACATAATAATGGCCTTCAACCCCACCTCTTACAGTGAGATACTCTCCAAACCACTAAACGCGTGTCCCACAATAGTTACTTTTGAGGAACTTTGGTCATCTGCCAAAAAGGGAGGCATCTGTTTATTTTTACAGGAGAAGTGCTACTTTTATGCCAACAGATCTGAGATCATGCAAAATAAGATCAAAACACTCCAAGAAGATCTAGAAAAGAGAAGAAAAATTCTAGAAAATTCCCTGTGGACGGGCCTACATGGTTTTTCACCCTACCTTCTTCCCCTGCTACCCTTATTTACCCTTCACCTTTGGGCCCTGTATCCCCCCAAAAAAGGTTAGAGGCAGTTAAATCAGGTCAAGGTCCAATATCACCGGCTCATTAACCAAGAATCTAACTATTATTCTTCAC